>LJZU01000282.1:0-16765 GCA_001513805.1 Davidsoniella virescens | reverse complement strand
TTTCCCCCCCCCCCCCAAGCTATTCCAACAGGCCATTCCAAATGTAGTTTAGTGCCCGATGATATCGCCGCCCGATTTATATGATAATATGGTCTGGCTACAGAAAAGTTATTAGCCGTGTTTATGATTTATGCTAAAATCAACGACAAGGCCCATTTTCATGTCTTGGCATATTGTATGAAGGAGTTCGAAGCCTGTTGGATCTGCAAATGATTGCTTCCTACATAGTTTCTGAGCTAAGCGTATCGTTTGGCGGTATGAGAGATTTTAGCTGTTAGTATATTGATATCATAGTGATTTGGAAGTTTATCTCATTGAGGAAGCTTGTCTTCATCAAAGATAAGAGTTATATAGTTTACGATACAGCTCAATGATACAGCTCAATAGAACAAAATTGTGCTTAATCTGGTAGCTGATCTTTCTAACCGTAATTACGGTCCTAGCTCTACATGTAGACGCGATAGCTTGTTTGGCTTGCCAAAAATAAGGAATCTAAACTTCTAAACCATGCTGTCAGGGCGGCGCCAGGCAATGAACCTTTGAATATTCTATGTACCATTAGCACTAGTGGTTGGTAGTGCTAGTACGAAGCTGTGCTGTATGAATAGGTTATAACTCGAGACCATTCATCGGTTCCCCGAAATTCTGTTTTCTCTTATCCAAATTCTTCCATGTTAGATAATTCTGATGATGAAATTTTGACTTAGGCCTATAATCTGCTAGACATATATCTACCCATCCTTATAATATCTAATATTCCTTATACAGAAGTCTCTAGAAGAGAGATATCGAGGTTCTAAACTACTCATCAGACACTCAAAACTTCTACTTCTTGACTCAACGCCAACATCACCATCTCGCGCGACTCTAAATATGACTCAGTCACGATGAATATGGAGTGGTCCATACATAGTAGCATTGCTATCGATGGCTTCTCAGGTAGTCGGTGAAGTAGACTATGCTGACAGTCTTTCATTGTACTATTCATTGGTATATTCACAAGATATAAGCATCAGCACTTTTGCGTATAAACGGCATTGCTAACTACCAACTTACAAGGCTCCTTGTGCTCAAAGCGGCGTTTCAATCGCCATCAACTACATGCCCGAATGTAGCACTGCCGCTGATGCTTCCGCAGTTCAAAGCTGTCTATGCTCGCAGTCAGATTACTCTGCTAGCCTTTACTCCACGATGTCCGATTCAGTCCTCTTTAACTGCGGGTCTTCAGCAACAGATGATTTGAATAGTGGGAGCATCGTGTTGGATGAGTATTGCACTACTGCCACAAGCTTTGCATTGCCGAAAGTTGGCACTGGCCAGGGCATAGTGACGCAGTATCCTGTCGATCTTGCGGCATATAGCAACTTGGGTCGCTGTGCGAGAAGCGTCTTTTCCAGCGTACAAGGATATTATGTGAGTACCCGCGCTATAATATGATATGAAACCTCTATAGAGAAGGAGACCGCGTTCACTAATATGTGTTATACTCAGACTGCTAGCCTCTGTGCTATGGAGGCTTCGGATGTAGCCCCTTGCATGTGTAGCAAAAACTCTAACTCGGCTGATATCAGCTTTTCTCTGGCATCCAGCATACTAAATGAATGCGATAGTTCTGATGATGTTACGTCGGTACAAGCAGTCTTTAATGCCTTTTGTGGAATGGTGGACAACACGACATCGTTTCCAACACCCTCGAACCCACCTGGTGATAGTCAGTGATCTCGTCTGTCTACCTAACTTGACTGATCTTCTAACATCGTGGCCTTCTTCCCACTAGTGACGTACTACCTTTCCGCGATTCCTGCTTTAACAAATCAAGCCTCATGCGTCTCATTCGCTCTCGCTGATGCCGTCTCGAGCGTAGCGTCCCTACAATGTCCTGATGGACCACAGGCGGTAGCCTCCTGTCTTTGCATCAAGAACGGTATCTCGCGTACTGCATCGTACCAAATCCAATCTTTTGTGGCATACGAATGCGGGTCTTTTAGGAGTGTCGGCCTTAGCCAGGCTATGGAGCTATTCCAATCATACTGCAGTGCGGCACAGAACAAGATCGTTATCGATGCAACACAGTCTATTGCTCAGACATATGCTACTGATGGTATAGCGGCTGGTGCTACTGCGACAACTCCAGGAGCTAGTTCGACGGGCTCATCATTTGAGAATACCTCATCAGACGACAGTGGTAACCGTAAAACTAATGTGGCTGCCATTGCTGGTGGGATAACTGGCGGAGTAGTAGCTGCCATCGCCGTATTAGTCGCCTTGCTATGGCGGCGACGTAAACAGAAAAGCCTATTGGTGAACACTACAGAGTCTACAAAGCCCGGATATGTCTCGATATTGCCATCTGGAACTCCGGAACTTTTTGGCGGTGCAAACACTCATGCTCACGAGGTTACTGCGGATTCGTCATGGACTCCTGAATTATTGAGTGATAGTAGATATCTACAGGTCCAAAATATGACGCCTGTGGAGTTGAGCGGTAACATGTTCGTGGCAGAGCTAGATGGATCAAGTCATGGGCCTACTAATAAGCATTAGAGGTAATCTATGTATGTCCCGCGTACAATACCGAATTATGTATCGATTCAAGGCTATTACATATCTGTAAACTATATATAGCACACATCTATGCTTTATATATATATATATTTATTTGTGTGTGTACATTAGACGTTGTATTTGTTTTTCTATGTGTGGTCTTGACACAATGAGACATTATGCACCAAAACAGAGCATTGCCTTTTTTAATCATTTCATTCATATGCATGCTTACTTTTCTGCTTACATTATTTCGAAAGTGGCTTATCAAGCAGAAATGCCTTCCTCGTCACAAAGATATTTGCTTTTCTCTTTGTCCCCCCCTCATCTTCTCCTAGAAGATACGGCAATCACAGCTATCCAGACAATCATCTAGCCTAGAAATCATGTTATAACACCAAACCCACGAGATTTTCGCCTTATCAATCTTGAGCAAAGATATCTTGTGATGCCGAGATTGGGAGATAATCCATCCATTCCATATGTTGCTCTAAGTTGTATCTGGGGACCACCAATTTTCTGGCCCTTCTTCCTTCAATCGTTGATAAAGAAAAATGGACGATAACATACTGAAGATTAGTCACTATACTCAAGTTGTTTACACACGGCGCAATTGCGAAAATAACCCTACAGACCTCACAATTCTATAGCCATGTCACATCAAGATATCCGAGTTATGTAGAATAAACTGAGCTATCTTCTCTACACACTACACATACATACTTCTGTCGTATTTCACTTCATCGAACATGAGGCCGGAATGACTGGAAATTGATAAAGTTTCAAACAATTTCTACTTTCCATTATCCACTATTGGTGCTCATATTCCATAAAGGCTATATAGACGAGATCACAGCAACGAGTCTACAAAGGAAGAAGACTCTTCATCCGCCATCAAGCCTTCCCGTTCTTCAGAAGTCAAACTAAGTACCAATGCTACATCTCCATTCTTTTCTTGCATAACAAATCCCACGCCTCGACAGCCCGGTATCTTCAGCACCCGAATTGCCAATGGCTCTGTGCCTAAACCCATGGTATGAGTGAGTAGCTCCTTTCTCATACTCCAGCTAGAAATTAGCATATCAACCTCATGGTCAATCGGTATCCAAGATCTCATTGCCTTTGCCCCAGGCTGCTCCTGAATCTTGACAAAAGTCTTGAGATCATGAGCAATACCTGGTATATCATCTATCAGAGTAGTCCAGAGAATTACGGCTACTTCACCCAAGGAGGAGGCGTTGACAAGCTCAGAAACGCCAGCTTCAGACCTTAGGAGGGCAATAAAATACCCAGCATGGTCTTCGGGAAACCTCACCAGGCGGCATGCATGACCGGGCGTATCAGCTTGGAGATTTTGCTAGGTTGCCTTTGCCTTGTGTACGCTTTAAGGGATCCTATGCTTTCAACTTCTTAGTCTTGCCCTTTGGACTTTACCGTTTCCTTTGCACTTTCCTTTGATTTTGGCTTTTACTTTGACTTCACCTCATTCCTTGCCGTTTTCTTTGACTTTGATTTCGATTTTTCCTTTACCTTGCGTTTGCCATTGCCTTAGTTTAAGCTCTTACCGGGGCGAAGCCATCTTGTTTGAAAATCATTAGGGTTCATCGACATCTAACTATCTAATCAAGGTCAAACTCACGTGACCTGCATCAGACGCAAAATAACTAGTACATATAAATACAAAATATGAGCGCAATAGGGTCGATTATTGGAATGCAACTGTGAATAATCCAAACTAGGTGGCATCTTATAGTGTCTGCAGGACATATTACAGGGGTAATGAAGGCCACTTATTTACTAAAGTTGATCATGTTTAAGCTTAGAAATTGGTCTAACAGCTGATCGATCCATGGCATGCAGTTAGTTATAGATTTGGCTTGTGACTGATCGTTTGGAACTAATTCATAATCGTCTCTTAGTATTCCTGCTTGGCTAGAATCGACTAGATTTGGTAGACGTTTTTGTTTATCTTCTGTGAACTACCAACAATATCCGCGTTATCTCTTCTTGCTCTTTTCTCTTTACAGATACATAGAAACGTCTTTGCTTACTACTCTCTTTCCCGCATCAACATGGCCTTCGGCAGGCGACAGCGTCTCAGCAATAACAACAATAACACCACAAACACTGTATCATCACCACCCGCCATTCTACCGGCTTCTTCTGAAGCCTGCCAGAACCGCGACAACGGAAACCTTGTCGCGACCTTGCCACCAGAAGCCCAGCCACAAGAACAGCCAAAACGAACCCAAAATGCTGCGATAAGCAGTGCTGAAGTTGCTCTGCCGCGACAGGTATGTTGTGTCCAAAAACTCTCTATCTCTTTGCTTTTATAGGCAATGTCCCTCACCCCATGATCTGGTGTAATCCTTGATTCCGGACACTTATACTCACGTTTGTATCCATTGCCTTGGAACTTGCCAGCTATCCAAGAAGCCTAGCTGGTACGATTCATGGCCGAGAAAATCAACTGCCTCCACACAAGTTGCTCGCGAAACCATACTTGGAGATACATTTCGACTGCCCCAGTCTTCATCTACTGCGACACTTACCAAAATCGACGCTGTTGTGAAGCACACTAAAAGCAGCCAGAACCTACGCGGCTCTCAATCCGTCAACGCTGCCGGTAGCAACGAGATAGATTCTAGCGGCGTTTCTCATGGCCCTTTGCCTTCGCTTTCTATGGGTATCTCCGCACAAGCCACAGGCGACCTTAGTCAGACTGGTGCCTATGATGGTAGCCAGGCATCAGGTTTCACTACAAGCAGTAACGATAACAATAGCGACTCAGAGCACAAAGCCCCGCATTCGCGTCCTGTTCCGCTAGATCTTGACAAAGACCAAGCTATGATTGGCTCTGTGTCTATGTCTGATCATGAAGCTCAATATTTAGCACCACAACCAGCAGCTGGGTGGTTTTCTTGGTTTGATTACACGGCCCCGGTCGCAAAGGACCAAGAAGCCTCTGTAGTCACTAAAGATACCGACGCCTTGACGACCGATACACCAAAAGCAACTTCGGAGACTGTACTACCACCCCCACCACTCGTCCATGACCATGATATCCAGAAGCCAGATAATCCCGCCATGACCTCAAGTCACAACAATAGCAACTCATACTGGTTTTCATATTGGTATACGACCTCTAATACTAATACTGATATAGCCTCGCTAGAGCCCTCGAAGGAATCTGCGGATCCTACTCGCCACGGCCATGAGGTCCCAGCAGACAATGCTACCATACAGATACAGGCATTACAGACCGAGGCCCCAGATCAAAATTCAACAGATGCCACTATTGACAACTTTCCTGCAACTAGTGTTCTTCAACCATCAGCTTCACCAACCTGGGCGTTCTGGTCCCGGCAATCTCGCAGTGCACCGTTTGAAGACACCACCAGCCTAGCTGATTCAAGTAAAGGAAAAGGCAAACTTGCAGTTATGGGGGAATCTTCAGAAAACAGCCCAAAACCCGCAGTTGAGGCAGAAAGATTGTCACATGCTGCAAATACTGAAACTTGCAGTCAAAAAAACATCCACCAAGTAACAACGGGCTCAAGTCTCTCATCAGATGACCCAGTCAACCCCCAAAGAAGGAAACGCCATCGTGACGTATCAGATCAAGGTCCTGAACCGACGAAGCAAAGCTCAAATATAATCCGTCACTCAAAAAGTCAGCCTGACGTAGGCTTACGGAAACACAATGGGTCAACTGTGAGCTTAGAATCGGCCGCCAGCGAGTCTCAAAATACAGCAACTCCGAATCTGCTCCTCCCATCATTCGAGCACACGTATAGCATGAAAGCAGAGCCTTCTATTCTGTCTCAAATTACCAATCTCATCATCAGAACGAATTCACCACCGCCTAAACATGTCTTCCGCACTGAATATCCCCAGTCACGACCTCTACGGAAAGCCATATCCATTGGCATCCATGGTCTTTTTCCGGCTACATATCTACGGCCTATGGTTGGTCAACCTACCGGAACTTCTCTTAGATTTGCCAACCACGGTGCTGAGGCGATTGCTCGCTGGACGGCATCTCATGGATTTTCCAATTGTGAGATTGAAAAGGTTGCCTTGGAGGGTGAAGGCAAGATCAGCGAGCGTGTTGAAAATCTATGGAAGCTACTTCTGAATTGGCTTGATCTTATAAAAGAGGCCGATCTTATTCTAATATCCTGCCATTCGCAAGGTGTCCCTGTTGGTATCATGCTAGTTTCAAAACTACTTGATCTCGGTGTCATTACGCCAAACACGCATATTGGTGTTTGTGCTATGGGTAAGCTACTCCACCAAACAACTGAATACGCTACTATATGTGTACTAATAAGCAATGTTTTCTATAGCTGGTGTCTGCCTTGGTCCGTTCCCAGACTACAAGTCTAGTATGGGAATGCTGATGGGATCTGCTGGTGAGCTCTGGGAGTTTTCCAATCCACAAAGCGATATCTCTTTGCGACTTGAACGTAGTCTCAAAAACGCCCTTCAGTTTGGAGTTCGAATCACCTTTGTTGGCAGTATCGATGACCAGGTGGTCCCGATGGAGAGTGCAGTATACTCACCTGCGCAACATCCGTATATCTATCGAGCCGTATTTATCGATGGCCGGATCCATACTCCTGATTTCATCGCTCATCTCATCGGTTTTGCACTCAAACTCCGGAATCTTGGCGTTTCAGATCACGGTCTCGTCCGCGAACTCAGCATCCCGCTAGCCGGAAGTCTTTATAGCGGAGAGGGGCATTCAAGATTATACTATGATAATCGTGTATATGACTTGGCCCTATACAATACACTAGAAACTACATCTATTCAACCTGCCATACCCTGTGTGGTTGGACCTAGGGAGCAACTGATACAGCCTAACCCTTATACTTTACCCTGGGTCATGCGAGGTCTGTTAGAAGAGCAACTTGTAAAGACTGCACTATCGCGTGAAACAGAAGAATTACTTCGACAGTTCAATACGTGGAAACCAGCGACAAAGGCACTGAAAGACGTCAAGTATAGACTTGAGGCAGTGAGATCTCGTTTATAAGCAACTTCAACGACTAGAAGGGGGTGCTTAGAATCATATCTCAGAAAAATAGGTTTACATCAGCATAACTAATTAGCATAGCGATACTAGCATATTATTATTTTATTTTTAGCACTCAACAAGCCATACACATTCTTCTTTCTAAATAGTCATTTCTAAAATGCGATTTCATTATTTTCTGATATAATTATGAGCTTTTTTCCTGTTATAACTAGTGTACAAAAGAGCCTATGTCGACCGGCTCAAACTTCATCATTTCCCCTTCTACTATCATTACAAGATAACCGATTATACGTCCACATACACCTATTTACCTATTCGGATATGATGATAGGATCATTATCTCTTGCCAAGCTGCCAGCCAGCAATCATATCCTGGATCTCATCCCACGAAGGAGACTTGACACCACCGAATCTAAACGTTCCTGCTTCCTGTAGCACGACGGTTGGCGAGCCAGAACTTGTTCCAGGATTAGATACCAGTCCACCAAAGACTGTAGCAGCGACACGACGTAGATCATCTGCGGTTAAGCGATCAATCGCGGCACACATTTCAGCAATGGGGATTCTACGACCATGAATCTGGACCTGACGACCGAGATCTTCCAGTTCGATTACGCGACTTTCGAGATTCATGAGTAGACTGCTACGGAGTTGGTTTTTGGCTCGGTTGACTTCTGTAGCTGTTAGGGCAGAGTAGCCTGTGGCGGATGTGAGACTACGTAGCTCGCGGCACATGACTTGGAGCATAGGTAGAGTACGGCCGGGAATACAGCTGGCGCTGATACCGAATAGTCCCGTGTCGGTGTAGGTGTGGTTGAAGGCTTGGCATGACTCGACCCAAGCATGTTGGTTGAGCACGTGGGTATATAGTCGTGAGTACATGCCCTTTCCGGGGCCACCGGCGGAGAACGAATCGCCGCCGCCCAGTAGGAATTGAAGAGTCGTCAGGGCGTAGATGTCGGGTGAAGACACGGGTAGACCCTCGAAGGCTAGGTGGATATGAGTGAATGTCGGCATGTTAGGGTTGAGAGGTGGTGGCTGAGGAGGTAGGCTGAGGAAACCACCGGTGTAATTCGAGTGTTTGATAGCAGGTGGCTCGGACTTGAGAGAAGAAGGGTCTGTAGAAGATTCCGTCTTGGCCTCCGGCTTTAGGCTTTTAAGGAAGGGAACTCTGGATAGTATATTTGACTGTGCTGATGCCAAGCGGGCTTCCGTCTCCATGGAAATAGCCTCGTCGGCCTCGACCTCAACATCGCTGGCATTCATGGAGCCAAAGTGCTTATCGGCCAACTTCAAAGCCTGCTCATGCTCGACACCGGCATAGGCCACCACGACACGATCTGGTCTATAGAAGCGACGTCTATATTCTCTGATAGTAGCGGGTGTGATCTCTGTCAACCTCTCACGAGGACACAATAGCGGGTTTCCCAGCGTATTATCTTTGAACGCAGCAGTATGCACCAGTTCTGGCAAGATCATTTCCGGCTTAGACCAGATCTCCTGTAACTCGTATCGGGCCGTCTCCAGCTGTTCGGCAACCTCCGAGCTCGTGATTTGCGGCGTCAGTACGGTCTCTGCGAGCAGAGCCGTAGCATCGTCGACGCTGTTGTTGAAGGTCATGGCTTGGTACATCATAGCCTCGCGCGAAGATGAACAATGGATGTTTCCGCCGAGTGTCTCGACCTGCACCAACACTTCGTCGGCAGTACGGGTCGCCGTGGACTTGAAGGCAAGTCGGTCCATGAGGTGACTGACTCCGCTGAGTCCCGGGGTTTCGTACCGCGAACCGGCGTCGACGTAGACACCAATGCCCGTAAAGGGACCCGGTACAGCATCACTCGTCACGCGCAAACCATTTGGAAGTCGTGTTATAGCATTCGATGGAGCAGCGGCCTGTTTGGGGGGGGGGGGAGACACAAGGAGGAAGAGAAGATCAGATTAGCTGAACTGGGTGGCGGCACATAGGAAAAAGAAGGAGAGGGGTAGAGAGGGCGGAAAGAGATTTATAAATTGTGAGTATAAATATTGAAAATGACGTACTGCGAGACCTCGGCGCAAGGTTTTCGAAAGCGTCGTTGTAGGGGCTGCTGTTGCTGCAAAGCGGGAAGAAGCTACTGATGGCCGCAAGCCAGTCTGTAGTGAAGTGCGGAACATTCTCTCTTGTTAAGACTCAAGATAGTTGACAAGAAGCAAAAGATCCCGGGAAGAAAAACACAAAGCGAAGTAAAAAAAAGAAAAGCCCGCACAAAAATATATCCCAATGCTTTCGTTCAAGTTCGCAAAAAGAAACAAAATGTAGGCCAGCTACCAAAAAGGTATGTTGGCAGAAGTAAAGCCTCGTGATGAAATGTGCTAAGTAAGCAAGTATAATTTTTATTTTTTTGCTACTACTACCTTGGTTTTTTTCGGCGTGACATCGCAAAGTTTGGTTTTATTTGCTTTTTTTCCACTGGAAAGGCATCAATACTCTACTAAATACCCGCAAAATAATGGGGTCGTGTATCCACTTCTTAGGTACGTCCCCGATTGTTACAGTGGATGCATCGCTGTAATAATAGGATATAATATGTTATCGCGCCAATCATAACACATGATACATACCTTGAGGTTCAGCTTTACTCTCTTCGGGTCCTCATCGTGAACATGGATGGACTTAGCTTGAATGAAATTGTCAACCGACAATGGGGATCAGTTTTTTAGCTATGTCGAACTTATGAACAACTTCAAAGTTATACACGTTTCTTATCACAACGTCAAAATCAAGTATGACACTGATAGTCAAAGATACCGAGGAAAAAAGGGCCCCGTCTCAGCCATTTCTATACGATGATAGAAACTACAAAGCTCTTTATTCGTCCCTTACGGGCTATCGTATGTTTCCCCATTATATTCATAGAAAGTATGGGGAAAGTCAATGCTCAATCTCATCATGCAATCATTATGACAGTCCNNAAAAAAAACCAGCCTTACTCACCTGATCAGTGCTCACACTCGAGTTTTTAGTAGCACAAGCGAGCCTAATCATCGTGAGACATACAGGTTAATAGAGACAGTTATTATCTCGGCTCGACGGGTAATGTTTCTATAGCTTATATTGCTCGTATCATCAACACTATGAGCCTCGTTTAAGTGCTCACTCTTATCATAAGCTAAACTAGCGCATGTAAAACAGGGTAAGATTTGAGACACAAGATTCAGTCTTGTACAAGTCACGATAGGACAAAAGAATATAAATACATACAGGAACAGAGCAGTTATGAAAGATGATATGATAATGTAGTTATGAAAAACTACCACGCTATGAACCACAGTTGTCACGTACTGTAGTGGAAAAAAAGAAAAGGCATTGTCTTACTCCAATCCAATGATTTTAGGATATAATAGCATCGATATTTGTTAAGATATACTTTTGATTGTTGTAGGTAGATGGAGGTGATGATCATGTACAATTGAAAATCATGTTTTTCCCACGTGATATAATGAATGGATGGTGTACATGATGTAAGTTACAGTTACAGCTCATGATCCAAGCCCACGGGCAGAAATGGGATAAAGTGTAATAAAGGGAATAACCTCTAGCCTCGGAAGGGCGTGGGAAGATATGAGAGAAAAAAGATACCTAGAAAAAGAAAAGAATGAATATATGTGATTCTTGCCCCCATTCCGACACCCAAAACGCCTTGTTTGAATCGCCAGAACGCATCGCATCAATTAGATGGAGAGATAAGGCGGCCAAAGAAAAAGAAAACAAACGAAACATAGCATCGAGAAAGTAGTAGCGAAATTCATCTGTGAAGTGCCATCAGAGCAATGGAGTAGAGAAAAGGGACTGATAACAAGGTTTTGTCTGGCCGTGAATTTATTGATCGGTTTGGAGAAGACAAAAAGATAATATGGAATATGTTATTGCAGTCGCTAAGGAGTGGTAAAACAATAATGTGGCGTGATCATCGAGCTTATCCGTCTCTAGTACAAGAGACAGCTACTAGAAAAGATAACCGTTGATAACGGCCATGATCGAAGGCGGTCTAACATCAGGTCTGTTGGAGCTAAGAAGGAGGATTGTTGTGGAGAGTATGGACGGCCGCAAGAGGTGTTAAGCCGGTAGACTGGTCGAGAGGTTGACCGTCAAGCACGTAAGGGCCAGCGTAATTACGAGGAGTCAACACAAGGTCAGCACCGGCATGGTTTCCCGGTGATGGTGTTCTCGGGCTTGGAATTGGAACGGGTGCCGGGGCGTTACGTGGGTGCTCGGTGTTCGCAAAAGACGGGATCTGACCAAATGAAAAGCCCAGGTCACCAGTAACGGGGGCAGAGGCCTCGTTGGATGCGGTCTCGGGTACGGATTCGGAAGTGCCGTCTATCTGAATTGTGGTAACAGCAGCGTTGTTAATCATGATGGTGTCATGTCCAACTTCAGCAGCAGAGGCATCATCAGCAGAAGCTGGTGAGTCAACATCCATATCCCATCCTTCTGGCTCTTCTGGGTCTGCTTCAAGATCGGTAGTCGCTCGGCAGTTCGGGCAGTTGAAAAGCGGGTAGTGAGGGCCGTCAAGTAGAGCCTTGATGCATTTGAAATGCCAAGTGTGGGAGCAGGGCGCCACGAAGAGTGTCTGGCAAGGCTGTTATATATAAAAAAAAAAAAAAAAGCAGGAGTGTAAGTGAGGTGAACATTTGCGAAGTCGAAGTAAAAGAAAAGACTTACAGCAATCCGGCCTAGACAAATCGTACAATCTTGAGTGTTAGCAGAAGACGGCTTAGGGTTGGTGAGATTGCGGATACGCTCATGGGCCTCGGTGCTATAACGGGGAAAACAAAGATGTTAGCGAACTGATTCAACTCGGTTCCGAGACTCAGGCGAGAGATAAGGTAGGCAGATAACTCACTTAAAGGGGTTGGCAGCGTTCTGCCAGCCACGGTTGACTTCGATACGCATCTTGACACAGCGGAAGATCATCTCCTCGCCTCCACGGAAGTCGATACCAAGCTGAACGATATCACCATCCTTGATGCGGAATGGAGCGGACTCTTGGCCAGGCGAGCTCAGGCGAACGTGATTTAAAAAGGTGCCAGACGAGCTCTTGACATCCTTGATATACCAGTGGCCGTCCTCACACCAAAACTCACAGTGGCGGCGACTCACCACCTTGCTCTTGAAGCCGATCGGAGCGGCACTGGCTACATTGCTAGCGATGGGCCCAGCGTTGTCCCGCTCACTGTAACGGCCGACCTTGATGACTTCGTCGCCAGTAGGCAGTTTACGAAGCATAGTGGGAAAATGCAGCGACTGACGTGTCGTTCTGTGGTCTAGATAGGCAGTCAGGCGGATCGAGTATTGTGGGTGAGGGCGATTGGCGGCGCTGGAATTAGAGTCGGCGTGTAGGCTGTCAACATGGGGGCTAGCACCAGTGCTCGCATTGGCACCAGCACCAGGGCCGGCAGCGACAGCCGGTTCCTCAACGGGTGGCGTCGGTTCCTGGATGGTTGCCATGGCGGTTACAGAAGCGGTTGGAGAGGGGTTTGACGAGACGATAACAGGGCTTTCAGTGTCAGACTCGACCACGTTGTGCAGGGCGGTAGAGCCAGATGGAGTGGGCACAGAGGTGACCTGGGACAGACGGGCACCGGAAAACGAATTGCGAGCTGCAGAAGACGAAGCAGAGGCAGAGACGACGACTGAAGAGGCCGACGAGATCACTGAAGTTGGCGAAAGTAGGTCTGGAGACACAGATGGGGCGGCAACGCGTGATGGTGTGCTCATAGACCGCGAGATGCGATGAGAAGCCCGCGTAGGCGAGCTCGAAGATGAGGATGAATCGATAGCGTTGGTATTAAGAGCAGCAGCGGCCGAAGCGTTGGCAGAGCTGTTGTGGGTGGAATTGTGCTGTGAAGAGGCCAGACTAGGGAACAGTGTAGCCACAGTACTGTGCTCCCGGCTAGTTAGGTTATGGGCGTAATTTCTGAGGTACGATAGGCTGCGCAGACGAGAGCCGCGGCTTTGAGAGGCGGTTGTAGGCGATGAAGGAGTCGGTGGTTGTGTATGGCCCAAAGGAGGTTCGGCGATATGAGTGAGCATGATGAAAAAGAAGAGAAAAAAAAAAGAAGAAAAAGAAAAAAAGAAAAAGACTGTAAGAGAAATAGGGAGAATAAATTACTGGACAAAACAATCCTGTGGATTTCTGGCACAGCGGAGGCAACAGCCGGGTGTGTTCTGAACGCAGGTAGCAGGTGCTAAATTAAGCCAGATAGTCAAACAAGCACCCAATTCTAGCGTCGCTTGTGTTTTGGGGGGAGGCGATGAAGGCAATTGCAGACAATAAAGTCAAAGAAAAAGTACGATACAATGAGAGGAGGGGGTCGGCAACTACGAACCAAACCACTCACTCCACTGACAAAACACTAAATAATATGGCAGCAACTACGAACGGAGCAGCGAAGAGACGACAGGAAGCTCTGACAAGCGAAGTGCGGCTTGTGCTTCAGATTGCTCGTTGAAAAAGCACTAAAAGCGCTAGATAAGCAGACGACAAGACACTCTTGGCAGCTTGTCAAGATTGTGTAGTTTGATGATTGCCTTTTTTCACTTTTTGGAAGAATAATTGTTGATCAATAAGGACAGACCCAGTGATGAAGAGGTCAGCAGACGACAATGAGTGCAGTTGTCGTATGAAGCGGGCGACCACGAGATGAAGTCAGCCAGAGAGGGTATTTATAAGTGCAAAGCAGCTGTGCTGGAGAATTTGCCGCCGCGTTACTGCGAAAGGAGCAAGTACTGTTTTGTTGGTGGTGGTTGCAGCAGAATCACAGGGAGGGCAAGAACCTCTAAACGGCGACTGTATAAAAAGAAAAAAAGAATGTTGAGAAAGGGCCGTGACAGAGTTCGATCGACAAAGTCAGAGACGGCGATCAGAAGAGAAACAGCTGGTTTCCAGATCAAGGGGAAGGTCTAGAAGAAAGAGGAAAAGAATAACTCGAAGAAGAATTCGAAAAAGAAACAGGCAGAGGAAAGAAAAACCAAAGAAAGAAGTGTTGAGGGCCGGGGCAGCAGAAGCGGCTTTTAAGAACTCTAGCTCTAGTCTTTGTTTTTTCTCTTTTTTGTTTTCTCAGGGACGACGAACTAACAGAACGGAAGAGTTGCGCAGAAGCAAAAGACACAGGCGGAAAATAATATAATAAAATAATGATAAAGAGTGGTAGTACCGCTGCAACTGCAAAGTAACACACTACAACAAGGTATCCTGTGGTCGCTGTTCCTTTGGCGATACCGTCGCAGTCAAGCCTGTTGCTCTATTCGGTTCGGGGCACTCTAACTCGCACAGCCAAAAGCAGCCAGAAACTGAGACTGCGAGATCTGGCTGCAGGACAAGCGTGGCAAAAGACTTGGGATAGACTAAGAGACGTCTTGTCGGCTTCTTTGCTATACCACTATCTTTGCTTTCTTTTTTATTTTCGTCTGACACCAGAACGGCTGCGGGATTAGGTGGCTTCTGTATAGATGTCTGTCTATCCCAAACCAAGTTACGTTGGGAAACCTCAAGTTGACTTATAGAGAAAGAAGTTGGAAAAGGTCTCAAAAGTCGACGCGCACAATAGTGATGTCACTACTCTATTCTGTTCGACATAGGCCACTTGATGACGGCTAAAACTAAAATCAGAGTCAGTCTACACGGTAGAAAGAACTGGAACTCGGATAGGCGACGATCGTGAGGCAAAAAAACGACAAGAATAATATTCCAAAGCGAGCAACTGAAGAGGGAGAAAAAGTCCGGGAAAACACAATATGAAGAAGAAAGCAAAGCAACACAACAGAACAAGAAGGCGGAACAATCTGGCTTAAAGAATTGTCCTGTCCATTTCATTGATCACTAAGTCACAAATAGTTAATCAGAATAACAAGTCTAATCGCTGACGGATTGCATTCATTGGTGGATGGATAGGACTGACAACAAGCGAGCTCCGCTCATTATCCTAGAAGGTTTTGCTTTCCTTTCTCAATACATATGTATGTACATGTACTAATACCACTAATATATCCAAGGCCAGGATCTTGAGCGTGTATTTGGCATTGTACGTGTAATTTGCTGCTTCTACCAAGAGCCAACAAAGAAACCCCCCATACAGAAAAACAAGGAGATAGCAGCAAAGAGCTCTGTCTTGTCGGCTTCATTTGCTTCTTTCTTCCCTTGTCTGTTTGCTGATTTTAGCGTTCGCTTTGTTTGCTTCCGTTCTATGCTACTACGCTTTACGATCAGATCGAGCAAGGTCATTAAAAGGAAGAGACTTACTCCAGAGATATCACATTAGTCTTTTGTTTTCGTACTTTGTTTTTTTGGTTCCTTTTTTTTTTCCCGTGTGCTATTCCGGCGATCATATACCAAAAGTACATGAATCATTCTTTGTTTCTTTTCAGAAAAAAATAAAATAAAGAAAATATAAAAAATGTGCCGTTCTTAGATCGACGCCAGAATTAGTGGCATTTTGGCCACTAATTTGCAGGAGTTCTCGCCATCACCGTAGCACCTTCTAATTTTTGTTCTTCTGTATTTAGTAATTCGATTGTTTTTGCATACAATCATTATTGAAGAAAACTATGGCTTTAGCTGCCGCCAACAAGCAACCATTCTCAAATCTATAACTAACTTCTAATACCGAATACTGAGGCCAATATCAAAGACCTCGTCTTTTATTTTCTTGCCCATGTACATATGTAGATAGATATCCACTACCAATACAACCCTCTCCGCTACTTAGTTCAAGATCAAAAGGTCGATTTACAAATATCGAAAGCGAAGTATTTATGCAGTTGGTATACCTTCATACTGTGTTTCCTTTCCTATGCATATGTATCTCTCTACTATGTTTCTTTCAGAATTATGAGCGATATTGCATCTGGAATAAAAGAGATATACATGTAGTCAGGATCAAAAGGAATGCAGATTTTCGTACACTCAACTAACTACGCGTTGTTAATATCGCCCTCGAGAAAATATGACCATGGCTTGATCCCTGCTATACCTTCTCCGTGACCCCTGGTCAGCTGGGGCTTTTATGGCTTCCGTCAACAGTGAGCTAAGCATCAGACGCTCGCAGCAGCTTTGGCTTTCTCTTTATCTGGTTATACGCCTGGCCGACCTCGTAAGAGGTAGTTGGTTCAAATCCAGCTGGGGCAAAAACTAC
>LJZU01000281.1:0-24874 GCA_001513805.1 Davidsoniella virescens | reverse complement strand
ACCCGGCGTCGTATGATCTTAGTGATTTAGGTAGACGTAAAATATAATCAAATCAAATCAAATGTACATTTTCATGTACTGACATTTTTGAGAAAAGTGACCCAAACTTGGTTTTTTGGTTCAGTAATCTAGATAGAACCATAGCCGTCTTTCTATAATTTGGAGAATAAGCGACCGGATGATAGTCATAATCAAACAAACCGGTTTACAATCTCTCTATGATGAAGTCAGTGTACAGGCTAGAGATCTTACAAAGCTTTCAGTAACCGGGCCAGAGAACGGATCTTAACTTGATTGCATGTACAGCTACCTTCTCCAGTGAGATTCCCTTTTCTGTTGCTGATATTCCTCATAGTCAAGACACAGACGGCCTTATCTCCCTGTTGGTGTCCTAGCAATGAGGATGCGTCAGGCTTCTTTTTAGGCGTTCAGTCCTATCACTATCACTACACAACACCTTACTATGTATGGTCTGGCGTCTATAGCACATATAATCTCCTTCCGGTATGCTCCTCCGTATCCGAATGATTCCTTTGATTTGATGTGATTATATCTAACGTCTACCCAAATTACCAAGATCATACCACGCTTCCGAATGATTCCGGCCGGCGCCGCTCCGGGTACTCCTTTATCTACGGAAGTATCAAAACCAACCTCCGAAGCTCGCTTAGCTCAGTTGGTTAGAGCGTCGTACTAATATTCAACCTCGAATATTAAGTAAATGCGAAGGTCGCCAGTTCGACCCTGGTAGTGAGCATCTTTTTTAGCATCTATCTCGAGTAGATTAGATGGGTTGGCTATATTGACAACTCAATCTATTTATTGACAGGGTGCTTTTTTTAGTACAAGTACATACAGAGAATAAGACATGAAGGATGAGAGGGTTACACATAGAGTTCTGTCGTATTGCTGCGAGATAACGGTAGGTAGACGTTAAATGATATGATATTCAATCATCAATCAATGCATATAGAGTTGTTAGTCAATAGATTGAGGGAGATATGGAGATGCAGATACAACTTTTGAATTATTCATTCATCAAGATACAGTCTATAAAAATAACCCCAGATAGGGAGGGGACCAGCTAGAAGAGCTAGTAAATTCTTGCAAATAATGATAAAAAATTGCAGAAACAAAATGCATAACTATCTGCCATGAGCAAATATAGTTAACAAAAAAATAAAATTGTGGAAGAATAAAATGTAAGAAGGGAAAAAATGACTATAAAAAAGGGGACGATGAGAAGAGATTTACATAAAAAAGAAGAAACCAAGACGCTAGAAAAGAAAAGAAAAAGAGAAAAAAAAAACAGAAACATATCAATATGAATAGATCTTGATCAAAGATCATAATTAAATCATTACCATAAGAGAAAGGGAAAGAACAACAAAAAAAACAGAATGTCACTTTTTTAATCTCCTGGATTTTTCTTTTATGCATTCTTCTCCAGACTCTGAAGGTTGACAAGCTCAGCGTACCGGCCATTAAGCTTCATCAACTCAGCATGTGTGCCCTGTTCGACAATACGGCCCTGGTCGAAGACGAAGATGACATCAGCCTTCTGGATCGTGCTCAGACGATGGGCCACGGCAATGGTAGTACGGCCCTTAGCCGCCTTATCCAAGGCTGCCTGTACGACGTGCTCACTCTCAGAGTCGAGAGCCGAGGTGGCCTCGTCCAGAAGAAGAATCTTGGGATCACGAATCAGGGCACGGGCAATGGCCACACGCTGCTTCTGACCACCGGATAGAAGGCCACCCTTGCTACCAACGTTGGTTGAGAAACCTTCAGGCAGAGACATGATAAAGTCGTAGATGTTGGCTTCACGGCAGGCATGTTCAACTTCGGCATCGGTGATTTCTTCGGCGGGACGTTCAGAACCCAAGATGATGTTGTCGCGCATGGTTCCCTGGTACAGTGTAGGCTCTTGAGATACGAGGGAAATGTGAGAACGGTACTGAGCGACATTCAGAGAAGAAACATCTTGACCGTCGATCAGGACTTGGCCAGCAAGGGGGTCATAGAAGCGTTCTAGAAGAGCCACAGTAGTCGACTTTCCGCAGCCAGAAGCACCGACAAGGGCAACATACTGACCAGGCTTGACACTGAGGTTGAGACCACGCAAGACAGGCTGCTCAGGGCGAGTAGGGTAGCGGAAGTGCACGTTGCGGAACTCGATGAGACCTTCGACCTTGCCGAGAGGCTGGCCACCAGTACCCCAAGAATCAATAGTGGGCTGACGATCAAACAGAGTCTTAAGCTCAGCGGCAGCCTGGTGAGCCTTGCCCATGTCGGGGGCGAACGAGAACACGGTACCAGCAGACTGAGCACCGAAGATGACGGCAGAGAAACACACGAAGAACTGGAACATGTCGTACTCACGCAGGGCGATGAGCTTACCACCGTACCAGAAACCCAAAGCGAAGCACAGGAAGATGAGCGATTGCGAAGAAGCATACAAAATCGACGACTTAGCAACGCTGATCAGAGAGGTGCGCTGCTGCTGAGCCAGACGGTTACGGTACTGTGCCAGAACATCACCTTCACGGGTAAGAGCTGCCACTGTGCGGATGGCAGACACGGCCTCGGAGGCGTAGGAAGCCGAAGACTGGTAAGCAGCCTTACTACGGCGCTGGAAGTGAGCCAGCATAGAGAAACGGAAGTAACCGCAGGCAAGCAACAGAGGAATAGTGGCAGTGCAGACAAGAGACAGCTTCCAGCCGATAGCGATAGCCAGAGTCAGAGCAGAGATCAAGGTGGTAGTGACCATGAACAGCGTGCCGAGGGTAACACCAGACAGACCAGCGACGTGAGTAGTTTCAGTAGACAGGAAAGAAGTCAGAGCACCGGAAGTGTTCTCTTCACGGTCGAAGAAGGCGACATCCTGGCGAAGCATGGCACGGAAAGCCTTGTCACGGACGCGGTGAACCAGGCGCTCAGAGCACTTGGCGAAGAGGATACCTTGGCCAGAGAACGAGATCCACATGACAAAGGCAAGCATCAGAAACATGGCGGAGAAAAAATCAGACTCGTGCTTGACATCGTGCTTGTTCTCAGGAGTGATTATAACAGACAGCGTAGTAATCTCCTTGGAGAACAGGACGGCCATGGTCGGGTTACCACCACCGCAGATGATGCTGAAGAGCAGACCACCAAGCATGAGAGGCCATTCGGAACGGTTGAAGTTGGCAATCAGCTTGATCAGAGTCCACAGAGAGTACTTGAGCTCACCCTCGACCTCAGCCTGGGCATTGTAGGCACCAGCAGCGATAGCAGAAGCAGCAGATCTGGAAGCACCCAGAGCATTGCCGTCCTCGACGTCCTTCTCATTAGTGGCAGAAGCCTTGCGGGATAGTTCACGGGTCAGTTGAGCATCCAGTTCAGCGAGTTCCTCAGAATCCTTAGCGGCTGTAGATTCGACAGCGGTAGCAATGTTCTGTGCAGAGACCAGGTTGAAGTAGGCACCCTTGAGCTCCAGAAGTTCATCGTGGGTACCCTGTTCGACGATACGACCAGCAGTCATGACGACGATGTTGTGGGCATCCTTGATGGTAGACAGACGGTGAGCAATGGTGATAGTAGTGCGGCCAGAAGAGGCGGCCTCAAGAGCAGCCTGGACAACACCCTCGGACTTGGTGTCCAGAGCGGAAGTGGCTTCATCCAGAAGAAGAACTATTGAATATTGTTAGCATTCTGTATACATGATTGCTCGAAGGGGATGGTTGAGTGTGCTTACTCTTGGGGTCGGAGACGACGGCGCGAGAGATGGCAATACGCTGCTTCTGGCCACCAGACAGCAGGAAACCGCGATCACCGACGTTGGTTTCATAGCCTTCGGGAAGATCAGAGATGAAGTCGTGAGCATTGGCTTTCTTAGCAGCAGCCACAATCAGTTCACGCTGCTTCTCGACGCTAGAGTCCTCCCATTCGGTGCCAATCAGACCGTAGCGGATGTTCTCGTAAATAGTAGTTCCAAATAGCGTAGGCTCCTGTTGGACAAGGGCCATCTGTTGACGCAGCCAGCGCAGGTTCAGGGTAGAAACATCAGTTCCATCAAGGAGGACACGGCCCTGGACGGGATCGTAGAAGCGCTCGACCAGACCAACAATAGTAGACTTTCCAGAGCCAGAAGCACCGACGAGAGCAGTAGTCTTGCCAGCGGGGATGGTCAGGCTGACGCCGTCCATGACAACGACGTCAGGGCGCGAGGGGTAGATGTGCTTGATGTTCTCCAGAGTGATAGTTCCCTCGATGTTGGGCAGACGAGCACCAGCATCCGAGGACGAGTCCAGAGGGGACTGGCGGTCGATGGTGTTGAAGATCTTGGCAGCAGCAGCAATACCAGTGGTAAAAGCCTGGATGTTAGGTGCCATGTTGCTCAGGTTGAAAGCACCAACCATGACAGCCATGAGGATAGTCAGCACGTCACTGAGCGGAACAACGCCGTTGACGATGAAGTACGAGCCCTGCCAGAAAGCCAGACCATAGTTGAGGTACAGCACCAGCATCATACCGGCGATCATGACAGCCAGCACAGCCTTGACACGCCAGCCGAACTTCTCGGCATGGGTCAGGTGAGAATCGTAGCGCTTGGCCAGACGGTCCTGGGTCGAAAAGGCAATGGCGTTGCGGACGCTGCCCAGAACCTCCTCAGCGACACTGCCGCCCTGAGCGTAGGCATCCAGAGAGGTCTTGTTGTACTTGACGATGAAGCGCGAGCCAATGCCCATGTTGAGGAGCAGGGCAACGACAGTGCTGGTCAGAATCAGAGCCAGCTTCCAGTACTTGATGTAGCCGATCACAAAGGCAGAGATGAAGGTGGCCACGGCAGTCAAAGTCAGGCCGACCTTCTCAGAGATACCGTCCTGGATCAGGTTAGTGTCGGCAGTAATGCGCGTGGTAACCTCACCGGCACCCAGCTTGTCGAAGTAGCCAATGTTCTGGCGGAGGCAGCTCTCGAGGTAGTGTTCGCGGATCTTTGCACTGATGTGCTCTCCGGTGTAGATGAAGCCGACAGTAGAGACGTAAGTAGTAACGAACTCGGCAATACCAAGGTAGACAAAGTAGAGGACAAAGTGCGTCATCTTGTCCATGAAACGGTCGTAGTCAATGGCGCCAGTGAGGAAGTCGGCGAAGACGCCCTGCAGCGATCCGAAGAGCACCGTCATCAGCGGCAAGGCAGCACCAGCAGCGATAGCGCAGAGGGACGAGACGGCGATGATGATGGTGTCGTTCCGGGAGGCATAACGGTACATAGTCTTCATAGTGGCCGCAACATCGGGGGTCGCAACCTGGCGACGCAGAATGGCAGCCTCATCCTCTGGCAGATGAGCAAATGGATCGGCATCCGCAATCGAGACCTCGTTAGAGGCTCGCCGGTTGTTAGTGTCGGTAGCGCCAGCAGTCTCTGCCTTATCAGAGGCAGCCTTGCTGTGGTTCTGCTGTGAAGAGCGGGATGGAGCTCGCTCAGTGGCAGAGCCAGAGCCAGACGTACGAGGCACGGCCCCGGTCTTTTCGGGGTCGGGAGACGCCGTCATCGTGGCGATTAAGAGGTGGTGATTATACTGATGGTGTGATGTGTTGTTGTTGCTGTTGTTTTCTGCAGATATAATATACAGTGGGTGGCAGAAACGAGGTCTAGTGGGTATAGATAGGAAGTATTATTAAAGAAAAGAAAATAATAGAAGAGAGAAGAAGATAAGAAGAAATGTTGGTTGGTGAAGGAGATAGGAATGGATATCGGATTGAGATCAAGGCGGAGGCATGTGGTCTTAATAAATATGAAGACTCGGCCCAGCTTATTAGAGTGAAGAGCAAATAAGGAGAAGTGAGAACAAGGTAACAAACAGAAAATAGTCAGCGTAGTTTCAGCAACACAACAATGATGCCAAATTAATCGAATTAATCAAATCCGCCGACGAACGAACAAACGAACGCACAAAACGAACGGTCAAAACGCCTTCTTTTTTTGACAAGCTAGTCAGGAATGAAAAGTACTCAAAAAAAAAAAAGGGAAGGGAAGGGAACTACGCCGTTCTTTTGCCGTTTCCTAATCCAGCTCGCCGTGCGGATTTACAGATTAAAGATTAGGCCTGTAAGACCTTGTAATACTGGTCGGTCTGCCTCTAATTGCCAGCCACGAGCAGATTACCAAACACAGAAAAGAACGTCGATTCTTTGCCGATATCCCTATTTTGTTCTTCATTTATTCTATCTCTGTTATTGATTGGCTTTTTTCTCGTGAATTTCGCTTCCCTGGCCGTAGACAAATTTTCTACTTTCAGCTCGTCTATCTTACGTTCACTCACAATGAACAATCCTTTCCATGTCCTTTTTATTCTTCGTTTATTTTTCTTCGTTTATTTAGCGGAACACCGCCGTTCGGGTTGGTGGGGTGGCAACAAAATACATGATTACATACATAATTAGGCAGCCAAAAAGGAAGCCAGGCCTTGTGGTCATTTTTTTACAGTGGGCTTTTCGCTGTATTGTACTGTGTAGGTGCCCTGAATCCATCAGGTATACAGTTCTTCACGATAAAATTAGCGGTCGCTAAGCGACGTCGCGCTAGTCCCCAAAATGGGCGGAATCCCGTTATTCTAGTAGCCCAAATCTCGAGATTGAACTATCTACTACGAACTTTATAGGTTGATACGCAACAAGATAATGCTAAACGCTATAAATCCGGGCTGTCGGGTTGTCCCTCAAACCCGAATTCAGGCTAAAAAAGGGTTCTCCTCCCCCTCTACAATCACTATCCTCCTCTACGCTCGCGCTTGTATCATGAGTCGTGACTCGTTTACAAGCTTCTTAACTGTCAAAAACGCGCCAGTTTTTCTCTTTATCGCTTTCTGCGCCATGGTACATGCATATCTTGACAAGGTCCAGAGATCCGACCAACTAACAACTATCTATATCTTATCCAAGCTTGCTTCTTGGCTTGCTTCTTGGCTTTGCTTTGCCTGCCTAGCTTTTGTCTAGGCTTTTTGACAAAGAGTTAAATCTCGTTTATTTCTCGTAGAGTTCACTATGGTGTCAGTGTCCTGTTTCCTTGTTTTCCTGTCAGCAAATCGGCAAGAATTGAGCCCACGGCTTACCGCCAGTGCTCCCTTGGTGTATTCTGCCTGATATCTGTATGAACTTTTAAGAGTTACTTATTGTATTCTTCTTGTTTTCCTGTTTGTATCTCGGTTTGATATATCGTCTTACATTTAGTATGAGCAGGAATCCTCTTTTTTTTTTCTGGGATTACCTTCATCGAAACTCACATTTATTAAACCGACATTTACAGATATTTATTTCTCGCTAAAAGAACGTAACTGTGCGAACCCTAGATGTTGCATCAACCCTAAGCTCGTATACCTATCTAGACAGGTCGGTTAGAAACAAAGTTACGTCTGCTTTATATTTTGCGGTTATGTGGATTTTTCAGAAGCCTTGCTCGACCCCATGTCTGTATGGCTTTTTTCTTTTTTTTTTTTTCCTTTTTCAAGCCCATCTTCTTAATCAAATTTAATAAATTTAATTGATTTTCTGGTATGCACAGCTCAACGCTTACCTATTCTGGTAATCTCTTTGTGGTAATGAGACAACACCGGATGCACTATGAAGGGAGGGTCCTGACCTAAACGGGCTAACGACCATTCAATCATGATGATTGGAATCCGGACTTAAAGTCTTGGTTCCGACTCTAAAGCCATTGATCGATTAGATTGGTAGCAATAGCAGACGAACCAAAGGAAACCCAGATGTTGTTCTGCTGCTTGCTTATCTAATAACCTGTCTAACCACTTACGCCACTTACACAGAATACACTGTATGTATAAATATCTGTATCTGGAATTATAATATGTGGAACAATAGTAGTTTACTATCCACATATCTGTACATAATTTAATAACGGGCCAGTTTGGGTTGCACTCGCTTGCCTGTTTGCTCTTATTTATCGGATTTCTGCCCATGCTTACTTAACGTTCTTACACATACACATAGATATGTATTCTGTCATCTCCTACGTCGTTCTATTGTCTTCTCGGTAACCCTGAATCCTCGGCAACCCTGAAGAACGGAATGTTGGATTGCAACCTAAGTTAACGCAAACTGGTTGGGCTTACTAGCTTGATTTTTTGCTGATCATCGCTCGTCTGATGGTTGATCATTATGGTGCAAAGTTGTACTAAGTATAGTCAAACCTTCTTTCGTCCCGCTTCATATCGGAAACGTTGCTGGAAACACCTTAAAGCCTCCGTCCAAGACAAGAAACAATCCAAGCAAAGGTCCAAGAAAATAAAGGATACAAAGGGCACCAAAAAGGCACACAAAGAAAAAGAAGAAAACAAAGCTGCGCCTTGGCAGTTGACGCTTAGGCGCCTTTTCTCGCCTCTAATCATCCCACATACCGAACCTTGACCTAGAAACTGCACCATAGCAACTCGAAACCATGGGTCTTCTTTTTCCAGCATTACTACACTTCAACGCCTCAATGCTCATAGTAAGAAATCCGAAATTTTTTAAAAAACAGGAGACATCAATAACCTTCTTTCATCTCACCGATGAATGTAGTTGATCGTCTTACCGCTCCATCTTACTAGGGCGACCGAGGGAGTCAATGCATTTACGAGGCGACTTGAGTACATCGACATAGTATATATAGACGCTATGTAAAACAGGGCACACAAGAACAAGAAGAGGCCAAAATAATAAGACGCGGGAGAGAGGGAGGATTTGCTTTGCCGTAAGAGAACAGGAAGTACCATGAAATTTTGTTCTATTCGTTGATCTTTATATAACAAAAACCTACTCTAACAGAACAACGAATAAAGTATGGGATTTTCCCGATACAACCCTTGGATGTGGGCGGTTCGATAGTTCCTTGAAACCAATGTGACTTAGGGTTATACGAGCATGTACGATATATTCAAAGAAGAGAATCTTGGAACTTAGGCTTATTACATTGAATATCGATAGTTACATTGATCTACTGCTGATAGGACCATTTATTTCGACGGGTTGTTCTAATCATCGCCCATTTATATCGTCTTGAGGTCAGATGCCACCACAAACTCGGCTTCTGTAAAATTGCGGACTTCGTCGACAGTGACACCTTCTGCGATCTCGATCAGCGTGAGGCCGCCTTTATCGCTGTGTAGATCAACATCAAAGACAGCTAGATCGGTGATAATGCGCTGGACACAGCGTTTGCCCGTGAGCGGGAAGCTGCAATTAGCCAGAATCTTAGGCCGTCCGCTCTTATCGACATGTTCCATGGTGACCACAACACGCGTGTGTTCTGGGTTGCTCACCAGATCGATGGCGCCACCAAAGCCCTTGAGCTTTTTTCCAGGAACAGTCCAGTTAGCTAGATCACCAGAGGCACTGACTTGCATGGCACCCAGCATGGTTAAATCGATGCGACCAGCGCGGATCATACCGAAGCTCTCATCAGAGCCGAAGACAGCGGCACCAGGCGCCAGCGTGACAATTTCCTTGGCGGCGTTGATCAAATCAGCATCCTGTTGGCCGGGCTGGGGGAAGTCACCGAAGCCGATAATGCCGTTCTCACTGTGTAGACGTACCTCGACGTCGCTGGGCGCAAAAGTTGGTGCGAGAGTTGGGATGCCGATACCAAGATTGACGTGCATGCCGTTGCGGAACTCTTGAGCAGCACGACGCGCGATACGGAAACGCTTATCATCAGCGGTTGGCTTACCATCAGCACTAGCGGGAGGCTTAGCAAACGTCAACCGTTCAATCTTCTTTTCTTTGGGGTCTAGTGGCCCCGTGCTCTGAACCACGCGGTCTACATAGATACCGGCGAGATGCACAGAGTCGGCGGGGATCTCACCGGGCTCGACAATGTGTTCAGCCTCGACGATGGTCAACTTGGCGTTAGCAGCCATGGCGCGATTGAAGTTCATGGCCGTCAAGCGGAACGAACAGTTACCGAGACGATCGGCCTTGTGGGCGCGCACCAGTGCCACGTCGCCAGCAATAGATTCCTCGAGGAGATACTTGCGGCCGTTGAAGACCTCGGTGCGCTTGGGCGCCGAAAAGGTAGCCGGGACACCATCAGACGTGTACGCCACGGGTAAATCGCCCGTCTCGATCACGGTGCCAACACCGGCAGGTGTGTAGAAAGCCGGAATACCTTTGGCGCCGGCAGCACAGCGCTCGGCTAGTGTGCCCTGTGGGGTGAGCTCAAGCTCGATGGCACCGGTGAGATAGGCGGTCTCAAAGGTCTTGTTGGCACCAATGTACGACGAGATCATCTTGGTGATCTGACGAGACCGCAACAACGCACTGAGTCCGTCGGTGTCAGTGCCGGCGTTGTTGGAGACGACGGTAAGATCGGAGATGGACGGCGTATTCTCGACAGCGGCGATCAACGTCTCTGGAACACCGCAGAGACCGAAACCACCGCATAGAACGGTCGAGCCGGGCTTGATGTCCCGAACGGCCTCGAGAGGCGACTCTAAAATCTTGTTGATACGGTGAAGACGAACTGAAGCCGAGAAGAAGCGGCTGGAGCCTGGAGTGGCCTAAGGGGGATTAGTCAGCATATATTATTTGATAACCCTAAGGGCAGTCCTTACGGCAACGGCACAACCCTGAGCCGATGCTCTGAGGAGAAAGGCCGGTGATTTTTGGAAGAGTAGCCTCATGGTTGAAATAGACAGATATAGATAGATATAGTAGTCGTACTCAGTAGAAACAGAAGAAAAAGGCTTAGAAAACAACAAGAAAAAAATATAGCGAGGAAGATGAACTGCTCTCTTGCTTTGCAGTAGATATACTTGACTTGGCTTGGCTAAACACTAGTATTTTTGTGTATTTATGGGAGTTTATTTCGCCCTACGAAAAGATACAAGCAAAAGAATGGATTCATCAGCCGTTATATTTACCCGTTGACCAGGGAAATTTCTTTATCCGAGGCCTTGAGAACCTTGAAAGAATAGCTTCCCACTGCTGAATCTGGGGTAATGTGACTTGCTCTCAGACCTCCTCTATTGTGTTTTTGGTCCACTGATTTAGGAGCTCTGTTGACCTTTAGCGCCATTTGTACTGAAGCTTCCACTGTTAGCCTCCGCATTTACAGTGAGTCTAAACGGCCTAAAACAGCTTAGCGTTCTAGGCGAGCAGAATGACACAAAGTTCAGCGGTAGTGTTGACGGCAGATCGAACCAACGTAGTTGGAACTGTATATTGTAACACGACCAGATGCCGGGCCGGGAAAATAGTTAGCCGAGAGCAGGTCATCAGGACTGTGGAATTTCGGGCAATGAGTTTGTTCATGCCGGTTCAAAGGTACTTTACTGAGCCGACTAATTTAGGAAAAACTGCGCGAGTTTACCCATAAAGCTGGCCAACCAAGCTCTTAGCTGGGGGACGATCTGCCAACGTTGTATCCTTTGCATGTACGATCAGCTTTTTTTGAGCGCAGACTTCATTCTTCTATTTTAGTTTGGTCTCTGTGCCGAAACTTTTCCTCCTTTGTGTGTCAGGACTCTGCTCTTTTCCAATCTTCCCTAAAACCTCAGGCACAGCACTAAGTAGTATACTGTTGCTACAATGGCACTACGCACTCTAACCACTAAGGCTCCAGCCGACATCGTCATCCTCTCTGCCCTGCGAACTCCCATCACACGCGCCTACCGCGGTCCGCTCAAGGATGCTCATCCCGAAGAGCTTCTAGCATCCGTCCTACGCGGTCTCACAGCTGCACCCGGCGTCTCGAGCGCCGTAGCCGATGTCGCCGTAGGCACGGTGTTATCCGAGCTCGGAGGCTCCAAAGCTGCCCGGGCCGCACTTAATACCGTCCCCGGCATCAACCCGCATGGAACCTCTCTATACACCGTGAATCGCGCCTGTGCCTCATCCCTACAGAGTATCGCTTCCATAGCAGCTTCTATCGCGAACGGTGATATAGATGTCGGCATCGCCGCCGGCATGGAGAGTATGAGCCGGAACTACGGCAGTCGTGCCATTCCCACAGTCTTCTGGCCGGCACTAGTAGATCCGGCGGATGAAACTAAACATGCCCGCGATTGCTTCATGCCGATGGGCTTGACCAGTGAGAATGTCGCGAACCGCTACGGCATCTCGCGTGTAGACCAAGATGCTCTAGCACTCGAATCTCATCGTCGTGCTGCAGCTGCCCAGACCTCGGGTGCATTCGATGCCGAAATCGTTCCCGTGACTACCATATTCACCCCCCTTCCGCCCAAAACCGGCACCGCAAGCGAAGCGGATCTACAGCCACGGCTCGTCACTGCTACCAAAGACGACGGCGTGAGACCGCAAACTACCCTCGAGAGTCTGGCGAAGCTCAAGCCAGCTTTCGCCGCCGATGGCTCTAGTACGGCGGGCAATAGCTCGCAAATCAGCGATGGTGCTGCTGGTCTGCTCTTGATGCGTAGATCTACAGCCACCGCACTCGGACTCTCGGACTCCATCATTGGAAAATTCGGCGGTGCTACCGTAGCCGGCTGCGCGCCTGACGAAATGGGCGTTGGCCCCGTCCACGCCGTACCAGCCCTTCTACGCCGTCTCGGTCTCACCACATCCGATATCGACCGCTGGGAAATCAATGAGGCTTTCGCTAGTCAGGCCGTCTACTCACTGCGTGAGTTGGGCTTGGAAGACGCTTATGCCGCTGGTAAGGTTAACCCAGATGGCGGCGCTATTGCTCTCGGTCATCCGCTGGGCGCTACTGGTGCGAGACTGGCGGTTACGGCGCTGCATGGCCTGCGGCGCCAAGATGGCCAGGTCTCCGTAGTTAGTATGTGTGTTGGTACGGGTATGGGCATGGCTGGTGTTTTCGTGCGGGAGTGATCACTTAGAAACCAATGTGACCAATGTTATTCTACGAAGATGCTCATGAGAACCACGTATCTTGCTACTCTATATTGTAAACTTCTAAATAGTATATACATGATGCTAATTAATATCCTATATGTTGGTGATGTTATACAACGTGTCCTTACACGAGGCAGCTGCCACTATAGTTCGGCGGTCGGTAGACACTATGTGGTTTTATTACACGCTACCATTCGCATGTATTCCATACCATAGCATGGTTTAACCTTGTCACCTTGGATAATGATACCAACAACAATCAACGACACCTTTCACTTCAGATTACTTGATCTTGATTTCTATATCATTCTACAGCACTTCTATATAACCGCATATCATCTTTTAGCCCTTTCTTTACTCAAAAAGTCGATTTGCCAATCATGGATAACAGACTTGATGAACAGGCAACACAACCATCCCATGAGTCCGAAGCAATGCCAAGCCCAAGCCAAAGTGCTATAGAAAGGGCTGTTCAGGACGCTCTCTAAAAAGAAAGACAAAGGTACAAAGAAGATCGAAGGCGGCGCGACGAGGAAAATGCCAAAAAGCTCGCACAAGCCGAAGCCCGCATCGAAGAAGACCGAATAGCCAAAGTAGAAGCCGGAAAACGCGCCGATAAAGACCGGACAGCCAAAGAAGAATACGACAAAAAGTTCAAAGGCCTGACTTTTATTCCATTTCTCTACTACTGCTACTCCCTCATCTTTCAACTTTTGAAAGTACGTGATAAGCATGATGTCTTGTGCTCAACTGGCGGTTTCACTCTAGTCCATGATCGATGGTACCCTCGCCAGCTTGTACCGTGGGCTGATTATCAAGAGTGCCACAATGCAATGTTTTCCCATCTTGTTGCTGTATTTGGCCAACAAACGACATTTCGAAATTTAAGCAATATGGCTGCTTACAAAGCCGATCTAGCGTAGTTCCTTGTACAACTTAATCAGAAGCAGTCTTCTCTCCAACCCGATCTGAAGCAGACTGTTAAATTAGCTACTGAAAAAGAAGCTGTTAAGTTCTCCCAGGATGCTATTGAAAGATATGCTCTACTTATCATCCTCATTTATCCGAGTCCTAGCTTAAAGGTTGATGTAAATCATGTTGATACATACAACAAGCTCCTTAGTATCAAGCAGGATATCTTCCAAGTATCATTCACAGCAGATAACAGAATTCAAAACCTCCTTGCCGCTGATACGGAGGAAAAAGATCAGGACGTAGATGAACATGGTTCTTCACAACAGGATTGTACCGAGGAATCTGATGGTATACATTCTACTGTTGCCATCCATTCAACACAGACCAGTCAGCCTGATGCTGGATCATGCCTCCGATCTACTTGTTCCCAGACTAGATCCCATCTTGAGTCCGACAGAAACAGATCTGCTCACTCCCCCATTACTGACGCCCCTACCGCTAATTTCTCCAAACCCAGTAGCAGAGCTTATTCTTTCTAAAGAGGCTTCCAATGTACGTGCGGTTTAGAAAGAATAAGCAGTGGAGTAATCATTGTCCGATGGTGTAGTACATGTAGTATATATATATATATGTAATATATACATGGCCATAGCTTTTTACAAGATATCAATCTTCAAGTTCGGTGTAAGCGGTGAACTGTCGTACTAGAGATACATGTATAATAAAGTTTATGTCCAAGCAGACCCTATGGAGATGGAGATAATAAGGCACCCACATAAATATACCATACTTGATATCATGGGCTTATATGACCCCTTGTAGCGTAGTATCCAAACCTTGCACTAACCGGCAAGGAAGATTCGGTGGAAGCATCAAGAATATGACAACAAGTGAATAAACGAGACCAAAATTGTCTGTGCCCACATTCATTTATAAATTTGTGATATTCAAGTTGCTTTCTCTATGCCATACAAAGTATCATGCCTTGGTTAGAGCCAAGCTAGAGTGACGATGATGAAAGCATGGCTCTCAATTTGCTCACCTAAATCGCCTTGTCCAGATACTTATGGCTAATTTTGAACTATGAGATCTACTGATCTGGAAGATAAGAATTGCCTGATCATAAATATAAAGTAGCAAATGGTGGCTGATATCAACTCTACTTTCCTTTCATCATCAGGCTTCACATCATCCTCTCTTCTCCCATTACTTCAGCATCATCCATTGCTTGACTTATTTATCCCACATTTTCAAACCTTCAGTTCTTTCTATCTCTTCTACCAACCGCCACTATGCGCTTCACTTTCATTTCTATTGTTATGGCTATTCCAGCTTTGGTTTCCGCCCTTCCCGCCATTGCTGTTGATGGCGATAACAGCAATGCTGCTAAGCCTACTCTGACCATTGATACTAGCCACCCCAGACCTACCAGCTGGGACTAGGATGGCTATCTCAGCCAACCTTTGATCTGGGTGTTGACAAGAACCCCAATGGTGCTATCCACGTCACTGATGAGCAGAGGGAGGAGTTCACCATTCAACTTTGCGACCAATGTGCCATCACAGAATTCTCTCTGGGCTTCATGGTCAAGGCTTCTCATGTTCATATCTAAGCATCCCTTCTATATTGCTTTTGCCATCTATGAGCTCGAGATGGGCACATATCAATACGATAAAACGCATAACCTTTGTTTTTTGTTTTGTGAATGCTCATGTCGAATGTTTTTTGCATATTGACATGATATCTGTATGATGAAAAGGCGCGAACAAGAGAACTAATAATGACTAGACTAAGACACAGCCATCTTGTAAGCTTTTATTCTAGAAGAATCCTTCCTAGGTAGACACTTAAAAAAAGAATGTTACATTTTCACGTGAAATTCCAACTAACCCTATCTGTCAATTGGGATAAACTTCGTTTTGGCCATCTTTTGGTCCAACTTAAGACGGTGCTTTTTTTCTTCTTCTTTTTTTTTTTTAGTTCTTGACACATTGTCAAAAAACTTGAAGTTTTGAGATTGAAATTTTGTTCTTCATTGCTTTTTTTTTTTAATTTTAAGACGATTTATTTGTCACCTTGTCTGGTTAGGGTACATATAACAGTATCTAACCCTTTCTACTCAATCATTTTGCTCTTCACTTATAATTTACAAGCTACAGTTTGAAACCACAGAAACAATGAAGCCGCTGTCTTTGAGCAGCCTCTATCTTGCTCTATTTCTCTCATCCGACCTTGTCTCAGCTGGTTGGAAACTGCCCAAAGACGCTATTTTACTATCCGACGTAGCCTCTTTAACTCTTCATGCCGGCCGCAAAACGACCGCGCGCCGCGTCTCTCCTATCCCGCAACTTCGCTGTATTTCACCCGCCGCATTATGTGATCTAGCGCCACTAACCACGATGCGCTGTGTCAACGACGGCTCGGGCTACGATGAAAACGATATCCAATGGGCGTGTACGGCCCAGGTACCGGATACTGTGCAGCTGTCGTCGACTGATGTCATTTGCGAAGGCTACTCATCTTCTGACGATCCATATGTCCTCCGTGGCTCGTGTGGTGTTGAATATCGCCTAGCACTCACAGCGCATGGCCGTGCCTTACATCCCGACATCAAAGAATCCAGTCCACTAACCGTCGCTCTTTTCATGTTAATGTTCGGCGGAGTCCTGGCCTTTTTCGTGTGGGCAAGTTGTACGAATAACCCGAATATCCGCCGTGGTCCACCGAGGGGATTTCGGGGTGGTCCCGGAGGTGGATGGGGCCCCGGATGGGGTCCGGGTGGTGGCGGTGACGGATATTCGGGTTGGGGCGACAAAACTAGTGGCGAGCAAGGCTGGAAACCGGGTTTCTGGACTGGCTTGGCTTCTGGTGCTGCGGCGAGCTATGCTATGGGCCGTGATCGTGATGATCCGTACTACGGACGACGCAATATGAACCAAGGATTTGGAGGGCGGCGAGGATTCGGATCTGAAACCCATGGAAGCACTGGCTATGGAGGTACACGGAGGAGATGATTAGGATGACTGACTACAATGAGCACTGACCTATGTATATATATGAGATCGTTTTGCCATATAATTGACAGTCATGTTGATAGACAAAGATTGTGTGTGTAGAAATAGATACATTTTATGAAGCTGATGATTAAGCTCGGCATAAATTGTAGTCCACCACAAAGACCCCAAGATGGAATGTAATATGATGGCGTCCATCTCAAGTCCAAAATGACATATGGCCTGTGTCTAGCATGTGTCCGAGCCTTTCCCACTACCTCCGGCAATTCCAGAACGCCGGCCAAGCTAGTTCAGCGTACTTGGCGGCCTGTGCAATGTATAAGATAAAGATGATAAATGAAGAGAATAAAAAATCAAGCAAATACGCAGAAAATAGGAACCGATGTTGTATCTATGAAACCACAACTAATATAAAAATAAAAAAGTAAACGATTCGCCGACCAAGTTGGGACACGCAAAGACCGCCAATTAACCCAGGAAGAATAATAAGGAAAAGGGGGGATATCAATTAACAAAATAAAGAACCGAGTGAGGAAAAACCGAAAAGAGGAACGTAGAAATGTTGGTGGATCGATGTTCCTAGTGATGTACGGACAAGAGATCCATCTTATCAAACGCTTTGGAGCAGTTGGGGCACTTGCGCATGCGATTTGAGATACGATCTTGAACACATTCTTTGCAAAACATGTGACCACAGACCTTGAGCGCAGTATCCTTGAATCGAGCATTGCAGATACTACAGAGCATGAGAGTCTATCACCGAGAAATGTTAGTAAAAGGGTCACGATATGACTTAATAAGAAAGAAAAAAATACTTACTCGGAGGTTGGCTTCGGACTCGGTGGTGTTACCCTCGCCTTTGCGACGCCACAAGTCCCTGTCTTTGCTAAGCGCATCGACCTTGACCTTGAGGCGCTCGGTCTCTGTCTCTCGCTTAAGAATCTCGCCTCGAAGCTCTGAAAGTGACGCATCACGTGTACCAAGCACTTCCTTGAGAGTCTGTACCTCTCTGGCCATGGATTCGCTCTTACGTACCACGTCACCATTGTCAGTTTCCAGCTTGGAGTGTTCTGTTGTGAGGGCGATGTTTGATTGCTTAAGGAGTAGCAACTGCTTCTCCAGTGCGGCCATAGCAGCCCGGTTGCTGGTTTCCACCTCTTTAAGTTGTGAAATGATTTCGGCATTCTTGCTGTTTTGCCGCCGCATAGCGTTGATCTCGGTGGCTTGCATATCGGTGTCTTTTCGTGCTGCAAAGTACTTTTGATCCATGCGACCCTTCTCGGCTGTCATGAATTCGAGCTTCTTTTCTAGGCTCTCTAAATTCAAAGCTTTGCTATGGGCTAGAGCCATGGCCTTGCGATACGCTGCGCTCATTGAGGGCAGCTCGTTATTGATACTCTCGTAATCTTGCTGGAGTTTTTGGTACTTGGCGCGAAGTTCAGAATCAGGTATGTCATCCACCTTCTTATCGGCGTCTGCCATTTCAGTATCTTCCTTGGGCTCAAGTCGGGCAAGCCGGGTTTCTAGGCCAGATATATGGTCGTCCTTGGCAGCAACCAATTCTTTAAGATGTACTAGCGAAGAGTGATCCTGTTCGAGAAGTTGTCTTTTCGAATTCAACTCAGCTAGGCATTCATCACGGGATGCGCGGATACGTGCCAGATCTGCGTGTAGAGAGAGTAACTCGTTGTTGAGCTCGGTTGTGACTGTTTGTGATTCAGAATCAAGTTGACTCTTGAAGGCGGTTCTTTCTGCTAGGAGCTTTTCGCATTCGGATCGGATTTGTGAGTTGATACTGTCGAGGTGGTTGACTTGCTTGATGAGGTCTTCGTTCTTTGCACGGAAGGCTTTGTATAGATCTGTACGCATGTAGTCTTCGTCTTGTATGACATCTTTGCTGATCTTGAGTTTTGAGTTGTCTTCCTGTAGAGTCTTGTTTTCGGCCAACAGTACAGCCAATTGGTCTTTTTGCTTCTGGACAACAGCTCGCTCTTCTTCGACCAGAGCCTTGAGTTCTGAGGAATGGGTAGAGGGCTCTTTAGAAGGCTCGCTATGTCCGTTTGAGCTCTCGCTTGGGCGTGAGTCTTTTGATAACGCTTGTTGCTCGAGTTTATGAACCTGTGCACTTTTGACGCGGTCAAGCTTCTTTTCTGCTTTGAAGTAGCGCAACGTTGCCGTATTAAGTTGCTCCGATAACTGCTCCTTCTCACATGAAAAGCGGTCGAGCCTCACAAGATATTCCTTCTGACTAGCCAACAATTGGACGATTTGGTTTTCTAGACTAGCGACATTTGGAGAGATGGGTCCTCTACTAGCAGCGACCTTAAAGATGAGAGCGTCGGCTCTGGCGGAAAGTGATCGTTTTTTCTCATCAAGGTGGCGTTGGAAATCGGCGGTGTCCTGGAAAGACACACGAGATACGAGTGTTGTTTCTGTTGTGAAGGGGATACGGAGTTAGTACTTATGTGTACGAGTATAGGCGGTGATGCGCAAGCATGAATTGTGAGGGGTCTATGTCTATAGTATCGGTAGTTAGGTGAAGTAAAGTTATGCGTACCGTCAGAAGGGATTTCCGGGACCAATGTGTGAGGTGTGAACAGTGCTTCTATTTCGTCGAAAAACTACAAAACATGGTGGGTTAGTCATGATTTTCGGACGTCGGATGACTGCATGTCTTGTTTACTTGTGACTAGAGTACGCAAAGTAGGCAGGCAGTCAAATTAGGATATGTGGTAGGTCGTACCTGTCGCCACCACATATCGACGATGCGTATATGATCATCGTGATAGAGAGAGCGCTTATGGAGTTCTTCTAGCCGGTTGGAGAAAGTCTGTGCCTCGCGGCGATATTCGTTCATGCGACGATAGATGGCGCCTTTGGTGAAAGCCTAGGCGAAGAACATGATTAGTTAGCTAGAGTCGGAGACTGGCAGTCGCTTAGTATGTGTGGTGAGGAATCGGAGGGAGATATGTTGGATCTCATCAAGTAGACCACACGAAGACGGAGGCTTGACTGCATGTGATTTGAACGATAAGCTGATATTGGTAACAGCACATTCGACATATCCTTTGGTTTTGAGGTCAGGGAGAGGCTGTAGTCGCGTCGCGTAAACTGGCAGCTGGCCGACGATGAATGACAAGACGAATATGGATGGTGATGAAAGTATCACGACGGACTTACTGTGATCCAAGCTTCTTCTGGCTGGTTCTCGTGTTTTTCAAACTCTTCGCGCTCATTCGCATTGGTGGCGTGTCTCTTGCGAGGCGGTGTGACCTCGTCGGCGTTGGCGGTGGACGCAGTTCTCTTTCGTTCCTCCATCTTATCCATGCTGGATATGGACGACGAGCGCGGGGAGCGTGTAGTCGCAACGGGCATGAGACTCTATGGGGGGGCACTCTATGGGGGTGGGAGGAGGACAGGAGGGGAGAAGATGGGGGACAGACAGCACAACGGGCGCTGTGGTGATGGTTGATGAAGCCGATAAATGATACTGAGGGCGGTAATGACAGGGAAAAGGCCAATTAGAAGTAGGCGGCAGTGCCAAGAGAAGCGAAAAGAAGAAGAAAAGACAGCAAGAAGTCAGTCGGTGCGCCACAGGCTGAAGATGGCGATGGATGACAATCGGGGTGGCGAAGATGCTGCGACGCGGTTGATATGAGAGGTCAGAGATCAGATATCGAAGGTGGCTGTTGTGAGAGGACGATAAACAAAGCGGGAAACGAATATGAGTCGGCCAAGAAGAGCAGCGAGGGAAATAGTCGGCGAAATTGGTCGAGATGCTGCTGAGGAATATGGTAAAGATAAACAGGTAGAAAGCAAAGGCTTTGGAGCATACACAAAAGAACAAAAAAAAAACTCAAGAAAGACAGGCTAGACAGAGTCACAGCCTTGAATGGGAGAGACGCGGTTAGACTGTAGTATATTTTTTTTTGCGACGGGGGGGNNCGGGGGGGGGGGGAGCAGAATCGAATTGAATGCAGAATGCAAAGTAGAATGGGCGACAGCAATAGCGCGATTGGGGGCCGTCGACAATTGTCAACTAGTTAGTGGGTTAACTAGGGGCTATGAATTATGAAGAAGAAGAGCTTAGTTGGGAGGAAGGAAAATAGACGAGGCAAGGAAAACAAGAGAAAGAAATAACTGACAATTGCCGTGCCAGACAAGAAAGTAGTTGTTATATTTGGTTCTGACTTTTTTCTTCGTTGCTTATATCACCATTGTTTGAGCATTCCCGATTTTGGTGACGCAGTATACCAAAGAAAAGTTACTAGCATAGCAACAGAAAAATCAATTAAAACTACAGATACATCATGATACCAAACACAAGCCTATGCATTCACATCGCATTTCAACGATATCTTTCATTTTTCTTTTCGGCTGTGTTTCTCTAGTGGGCTTTTCCAATTGAAGATAATTTCTTTTTTTTTCGTAGTCGAAAAAAATACAGGCCGCCATCGCTAAAAATGGCTGCTGCATCGCAATTACCTGCAGTTGCTATCTGGAAGTGGGTCTCATTCGAAGTGGATTCCCCGATCTCTTTAGCCTCCTCTAAATCGCGTTCGTCATTCTGCGCGCGCTGCTGTTAGTAGAATATATATTACTATGTTTTGTCGGCTAACAGTCGGTAAAACATTGAGCCCCACCTTTTGGTCGCTGGTCAGGATTACCTTTCCTTTGTAAACTTTTTTTTTTTTTTGCTGATGGCCAGATTTTTCGGCACCAGGACACAAAAACTCCGCTAACAGCGTCTTTCAACCCACTCTCTAACATCGCCGCGTCGACTTTTTTTTTTGGTTCTTTTTCCCTCTCTTGTCCTTATTGGTTCCGTGTTTGCTCTTTGCTCTCACTCTCTTCTCCTCCTTCTCCCCGTCTCTCTCCAGACCTGCTGATCTCTTCGTGATCACTGTTCGCTGATTGCCTATCAAGCCGGCCCTCCATCATTCTCGATATGTACGAATATAGTAGCACAATCTCTACAGTCTGCTCCGCACAATCAATCACTGCATTATCGCAACCACGACAGTATTGCTGAGGTCTTTCGCCCCACGCCCGCTTACACTTCAACTACAACACACGCTGTATCTAGTCGACTATCTGAGTACGCCTGACGTCGACACACTACGAAGCCATCATGAGTTCTATGTTCAAGAAGAGGCCTACCGGCCCCGCCTTCAAGCCAAAGATCGGTCCTAGAGCTAAGCCTGCTGCTGCCGTTGCTTCTACCGCCTCTACCGCCTCTACCGCCTCTGCTCCTATCGCTACTAGCGCTTTGTCCTCCAACGCACCAACGCCTACCGATACCACATCTTCTACCGCTAGTCCAGTCGACGCACTATCTCCGTCTGTTTCTGCTGCTGCTACGCCCGGTGACGATAATAGTGTCGCAGCATCTTCACATTCTTCTTCACCGACGCAACCGACTGCGACTGCGACTGCACCGACATCATCTCGAAATACCCCGCCTGTTGTCATCCCGAAATCACAGTCCGTTGTGGCCGCCGCCGCCGCTGCTGCTGCTACAGCTGCTTCTACATCCGTTCCTATATTTCGCAGTGGTCCGCGACCTCGTCTATTAGCCAAAGGCGACGGCGCAGTCCCGATATCAAAACCCACTATTGGTAGTTCTATCGCTTCTACCTCTACTCCTCCTTCTTCTATCACTGCTGCTACTAAAGTTTTCCTTCCGGATCTGTCTAAGCCGCAAGTAAATGCAAAAGTGCATGCGTCGCAAAAAGATGTGACTCCCCCAGCAAGTCATGCAAGCACCCCTGCCATTAAGACTAATGAAGCCCTGGTCGGCGCAGGCGCTACAAGCCACCCACAGACCACCACTCAGCATGCGAAACCCGTCCAAGCCAAATCAAAATCAGCACAAGCGGCAGAGTCCACATCGGTGCCGCCCATCAGCACACCAGAGCCGTCTGACAGTGTAGCGTCCGAAGAGCGTAATGCCGCAGCAGCAGCGCCACCCGCAAACGCACAAAGTCGATTTTTGACTCCAGAGCCCTCAGGTCAGCAACAGCAGCAGCGACAACAAAAACCGGTGCCCTCAATAGATTCTCTGCCTGAGCTGCACCCTGCCGCCTCAACACCCTCGGCTACTGATGACTCGCAGTCAACGCCCACTGATAGCACCAATGTCTCTGAAGTCGAAGACGATGTGGCCACGAGCAGTAGCTCCCCTGTCACTCGGAGTAGCGCCCGCAAGCGCAAAGCACCCGTGGCTGCCGATAGCCATGCCGAACGCTCTACTACTACTGCGGCTAAACGCCAACGTAAACCACGAGTCACCATCGAGGCCGATACAGATAGTATCGGCCCCGAAAATTACACCGGCAGTAGCATCCCAGTAACCACACGCCGGACTCGCAGTCAAGCAGCTTCTAATTCGGTGATGCGTCGACAGCGTGCCCGCTCAATAACCCCGCCAGACGCCGAAAATAAGACGGTTGATTTGCAAAAGCTGACCATGGCCGATCTGACTCGCGATCTACGCATCGGCAAGAAATTCAGTCGCCACGATGAACTCAAGGAGAGAGAACGTCGAAACCGCATCAAGCCAGAAGCCAATCCGCTCACTGGTGAGGGTAGTGAGAACGCAAGTGCTACACCTCCCCCCGCCACCCGTGGTCACGTGACTGAGGCGGCCTCAGTGGAATCGGCTGGACCAAAGTTCGATGTTATCGATGGACAGATTGTGGTCAACCAGAACTCGCTAATCATAGATCGTCACGCGGGTGCCGCCATGCAACGTGAGGGTATGGAAGTAGTAGTCGAGGACAACTTTACCCGACTAATAACCAGCAATTCTTTCCGTACCGGCAGTAAACTCCGTGGACCTAACCACTGGGCAGCCGACGATACGGAAAAGTTTTATTATGCACTCAAGATGTTCGGCACGGACTTTGAGATGATTAGTAAAATGTTCCCGGGACGGACACGAAGACACGTCAAGATGAAATTCAACCGTGAAGAACGTCTGGCGCCCAGCCGTATTAACTCCGCGCTAGTCGGTGAAAAGAAAGTCATGATCGACACGGAAGTCTACAAAGCCAGTACTGGTCTCGAATACGAAAGTGTCGAGAGCATCGAAGCGGCCCAACGTGCCTTGGCTGAACAACACGAGGCTGAAGAGCGTCGTATCCTGGAAGAACACGAGTCGGAAATGCGTCGGAGACGTGAAGCGCTCTTCAACGATGCGGATGGTGGTGATGCGACAAATGATGATGGTGCTTCTGGCCAGCAGTCTGTGTTAGCTGGTATAGAAGCTAAAGCTAGGAGGCGTCGGTGAAACTTTCATCACGAAATGAAACCATCCCAAAAGCCGTAAAATCTTTCATCAAATTATCTACAAAACAAATACGTAACTCAAGTTGGGTTTAGAGAACGGCGTTTATATCGCTTATATCTCGAACGAATAGCTTCAAAGAAAGAGAAGCATACACTATCATTTTCACTCCTTCGTTCATCGTCGTTAACATACCCCAGATCAGCCTTATAGTGTCCAAAAAATCTTTTACTTGTTATGCCTTTCCATCAATATGATATCTGTCTACTAAGAATCAAAGAATACAGAATATCTTTTTCACTCCCACGTCTTTCTATCACCACATATAAGGTATTTTTGCTCCAAAGTCATGTTCTTTTTTATTCTTCTTTGTGTCTTATCCTGCTTGCATCATAAGTAAAACAAATAAATCATCTTCTCACACTAAAGCATTCTTGTCAACGTATAATTTAAACATACTACCAACTATTACCTAGTCGTGATAGAAACGTCATGTCTCTTAGGCTTTACGAATACAGCTAGTTACACATGCAGTTCATACATTCTCCCCACGTCAATGATTAATAAGAGAATAACATCTATCATAACGGTACCAACATGTTGAAACCTGGACATGTAACAAGAATGACTGGGCAGTAATATGAAGCAAAAAGAGGGAGAGAGAAAAAAAAACACAAAAATGATAATAAACCCAAGTCCCAAAGAAATCATGTCATCAAATAAGATAAATAGGTTAAGAAAACCAACGCCGGAGTAAACCAATAGGGGAATGTAGAAGGGGTGAGAAGGGAGGTGGGGAGGG
>LJZU01000280.1:0-55916 GCA_001513805.1 Davidsoniella virescens | reverse complement strand
CCCCCATTCCCCCCTTATAAGCTTATGTTTTTGACTGACAGAGACCGTCTATGTGTGTGTTGGAACTCGACGTGATAATCTCCACTCTCACTTCGCCCCGGATATATTCGCCCTACCGCAAATCGACGGACAGCTGCCATCCAATTCATGCAGTGACATGCAAGACAGAGCCATAAAAACTAGAGAATTCAGTTCAAGAAGAAAGCATTTGTCTCTATCTTAAAGATGTCTATTGCAAAAACTTCCTCATCTCTTGTTCATCTCTGCACTTGATGTCATGATACATGGAGACATCACACAGAGATAATAGAACATGTCTACACCCAAAGTTTCTTTAGCTAGTTAGGCTTGCAAGTTCCTTGTTCGCCTGTCATTTATATGCAATGACAGCGATACAGCACACTGAATATTGAGCCGAAAGTCACCGACGCTATGAACCCAACGCAAAAGACGACACGTGCTCTTGACAAATGATAGCTGAGTGGCTCGGAAAATCGAAAGGCGTGGTTGTATATAGAGGTAACAATTTTTGATATGATGGTATGGGATTCGGCTGTTCGTCATCAAGATACCGTCGTAACTCGATGTGTTTTTTAATCGACAGGAAATATGTATTCCATTGACTAGTCGTGGATGGACGGTGAGCATTGTCGAACCCTGTAACTAAACCTTACCAAGGACTTTGACCCAACCCAGCGGCTCAGGTTCTGATTTAGTTTTTTTCTTCTTTTCTTTTCCCCTCCATTTTGCTTTTTCTACAGCACATCTGACAGGAAATGGGGGTTTGGTTGGTTCAAAACTCCCTAGTAAATGTCCAGGCACACTTTTGTTTAGTAGCCGGAATACAAAATAAGGCACATTAGTTTAACAGAAAAGGAAAAAGAAAACAAGTATATTCACAATCACAATTGCAGATTACTTGCCCTTGACATTCTCTTCATGACGGACTACATGATAGCATAGTGTCACTTCACAGAGATGCCTTTGGGTAATTTCACTATTTCGTTCTATTCGAGTAAGACTTTACAATTCATTAACTAGAATGATACATGTATATGTATGCACATGCATTAGATTAGGCTACTCGCCATTGGAGTTTTCAATTCTTAGCAAAGTATCATGCAGTCTAGCTTCCGGCACCATACATTTCGAGGAAAACTGATGTCAATAAGCACTGCAACATATATTGGCTGGATAGTTCCACTTGTTAGCAGTTCATATGTGAGTGGTCATTTATTTGCTCGGCTACCACACATCACGGAATTAGAAGGCAACTTAAGCTACAGTTGGGCTGGCATCTGCTGCACTCGTACCATGGCTATGATTGTGATACACCAAAAAAAAACAATATAAGGCGCATTGAGGGTGGAAACAGACCGGGTATGTTAGAGCATCATTGCAAGATGCGGGGGGAAGTGGGTGGGTGGTTTGATGAGATAGACTTGGGCATGGAATCATTACATCATTTAGCAATCCATGTCTACTTGTTGGATTTCCAATGTACATATAGTGTCTCCATCCCAAGACGGAAATCGAATCGACGACTATAAAGCGACACAAAAAATGAGACCCTGAAAGGTACTCTCAGAAAGTAATGCCGACAATGGCATGGAAGTGTCATAATGAAAAAGGGGGGGGGGGACGTCTCATTTAATTGTACTGTGATTGAAGACTTTAGATAATAGAGAAAAAGAAAACAGTCACAAGAAAAGAACTGTTTCAACCAAGAAAATAGCATTTCGGGCGTCTCGGTCAAGAAGGCTTTGAGACAGTTCTATAAAAACAAATATACAGTTCTAATAGCCTAGCCTCTAAATAATGTCAGCGGAGATATCAGGCCTAATATACCTTAGAAATCTAGAAATTCTGCACAAAAGACCAACAGCAAAGTACACCCCACATCCGCTCAGCTCAACGTCAAGCTCAAGATGTAAATCACAAAAATATAATACAACAGTCTAGTCAGGCTTAATGTTCTTTTTCATTATCTTGTTCCAAGCTACAGCCTACCTTAAAGTTTCAGGTGAAGGTGAAGGATGGTCCGTATTTTGTGGGCTGTTACACGATAGCACGTCGACAGCTAGCCAGATTCCTATATCAACTGACAAGTTTTGTGTCCAGAATCAGGGCTGTAGCAATCACGATCGTTGTACATACATGTGTATGTGCTTCTGTACGCATATGTAGTAAGTTAGGCCCTACTTATAGTGTGCACTATCCATGTTCCAACGTGACTTGCTTGGCGCTATAAGCGGCTTGAACCCGCAATGTCTGTGCCCAATAAGAAGTTATGAGATCATGCAAGCTAATGTTTAAGACAGCTGCAGGACTAGCATATTCCTGGTAGTGGTGCTTAGACAATTATTAGGGTATGTACAGGGTTAAACATACTCGTTCTTTTATTGTTTGGTAACGGGCACGAAAGATTAAGCATATTGTCTGCAAGGGTATTCCTTGCTATAGTCATGCTTCTCGCTCTAAATCTTTGTTGCGGAGAAGTAGGAAAAAATCAAGGATGGCTTTGAACCAGCACAAAGGGTCTTTCTCTTTTTCCTTTTCTTCTTTTTTTTTAAATTTTTTTTTTGTACTTTTCTCGACTTGGTGTCTTTTTAAAACTTTTTTTTTCTTAATGGTGATGCTGCCACATGACAGCTGTCAAACTAGCGCAGTGACCTCTAACTCGTATTTACACTAAACATATTGGTTGTGCTTGCTAACATATGTACACATACGTACTAATAGTGAGTTGCCAGGTGCGGTATATATACATACATACATACGTATAGGAACTACCAAAGACACTCATATAACTACTACGGTCTGGCTTATGGATCCGATGCTACTCTAGACTCGCTATTTCAAGATCATCAGATCATGTGAGAGTCTAGGCCACAGAAGTCTGACAAGAACTTTCGTAGAAATTTTGCCTCAAAGAAGATGATGGCATAATGACAACCCCCTCCCTCACTCTGTCTCTCTTAGCATCCAATCCGCTTCTCAGACGACCTTATAATAAACACTATGAACGCCTTGAAAATTCAGCTGAAGCCAATGCGTACGGGACTGCATCCATCAAAATAACTCTCAACACTAATACTCGACAACTTTCCCTTTAAATGCGACTCTACTATCATAAAGCCTCGTCTTTTGAAAAGCCGCTACCAATACGCGACTCGGAAAATACAACGTTTTGGACCTTGAAGAGGACACGTTTGTTTGCTAGTTTTCCTTGGCTGAAGTTCTACCAACCTGTTAACCACATGATATCAAGACGCTAAAGTAGAGACAAACAGCATGGCCTATGCTGGATCAAACTTGATGAGAGTCACTAGGGCAGAAAGAATGTTCGCTGCCTTTTGGGGCCTTAAAGCTCTTCCCCGGGTCTCTTTGGATTCTTGCTAAGGATACAGGCCAGTTTCCCCGGTGGTCTTCCCAAGCGCTGCTAACTACTATCAGTACTCGGTGAGTCAAGTATTCTACTTGGAGGCAATACCTACTATCCATATCCCTGTTATGGTTGACTATAGTCTGAACCGGGGAAAGAAGCGTGCCGTGTCTTAGTTGCTAAAGGGCTGCACTAGTGGCATAATCGAAGTACAGATATAGCGGTATTTCCTACAAGATCTTCCGGAGGGCGTCTAAAATATGACACTCTAATTCTAAGATGGCTTCTACAAAATAGCAGACGGTGCTATCCTAAAGTTACTCTTCTTTTCCGATCCTCATTCTTCCTGTTTTTTTGTTTCCCCCTTACACTCGGACTTCTCTCCCCGTCTCGCCAACCCTAGCCAATATCACGCTGTTAAGTTACAATATAGGTCATTGACAAAAACATTAAGACGAGAAGGAGGTCCAGCTTGAGCGGGCTAACCACTGCCATGGGAATTGCTTGAGGGAAATACGAATTTCGATTGTATCAAACGTTCAGCTGTTATATATATAGTTGAGTATATGTACATTAATATAATCTGTATCATAATGCCTCGTATCCTTAGATTATTGGGGCTTTGTGGCCGAAACAGGAGAAAATCCTGATCGCCTCATTGATATCGCCGTTGCATCACAGCATAGTAAGCAAGATTCAACTATCCGACGTCCGAAGATCAACTAGTTTCTAATGACTATGAAAGCTATTCCAACACCAGGACCGTCCTATCGACCCCCTATCATCATTCGTATCTACATAGTACCTCCAATGACATCCCACAGCCGGAAGCCTCAGCTACATGTTGCATTGCATGTTGCATGTTGCATGCTAATAATGGGTTTCAACACCAGTCTGGAAAGTGGAAATGGAATACTCTTGTCGTGCCGGGGATGAAGGGGAGCCCCGATAATCATCTCCTGCTTTGCCCCGATTGAATGTAGCTTGCGTCGTCATCTTTGTAACTCGATCTGTGGCCCCCGTTATGGTTATTGCTTCTTTGTACAAAGTTTTACAACAGATGAATGTGCCGTGAATTGTATCTGGGATGTAGATTTTAGGGCTTATTGGCGTTTAACCCTAGCTCATCAGCCACCAAGACCTGTATATCTGTATACACATAGATACATACTAATATGGAATGCACATGTATATAACGAGGAAAAGATATCCGTTTGGTGTCACGATGCACGCCCCTGGTCGATGTGGTGATCCTATAGCCCTACGTCGAACCAAATTTCATAATGTCCCTTTGCTTTCATTTCTTTTCTTTTCAAGCATAGAGAGCTTTAGCTTCCACACGTTAGTGTATGTGACCGGATCAGTATTTCGTAGGCAACACTCACTTCTGTGATGTTGTGATCTGCTCTTATCATTATAGTTGCATATGCGTATATGTATGATGAGTTGTCTTCTCTAGACCTGATGCAGCCGAGGTGTGATTTTTCCAAACTACGCAAAACGAAAAAAAGAAAAAATGAGGCAGGAGCTCAAGATAGAGAGGATAATCTGACTTGCCCCCAACTCCCAAAGGGGGCCGTTGTATTGCAGCAGGCTCATCCATGTACTCTGACCGGTAAAAGTCCACGATCACATATGCTACTACCCTGGGGTCAAACTTGCATGTGTATACATATTAATCGTGTATGGGAGATAGTAGGGGCTGTAAGGCATTGATCGCACGACTGATCGTCGTTTGGGGCATGAGTTTATACACATGCAAGTGAGTGAATCTCTACAGGCTCTCATTCAGTCTTGAGTAAGACAGATTCAACAAAACCTAGTTGTATGAATATGCATATGTAATTTATACGAGAGGAGCTGTCGGGCACTTTCCAGCATCCTGATCCATGTTAGTCAGCATCAAGGTAAGAATTAATGGCACACTAACGTAAATATATACTGCCGGGGGTCTCCAACTTCTGAGCCAGCCACTTTGATTATAGACGCCCTCAATGCTAAGAAATTCCACCATTAAGAAGCTGTAGCGCCAAGTAACGACCATAGCCTCCCAATACTTCTACGAATATTGAATGAACACGTATCTGCGTATACAGCATAAATATGAGAGTAATCTTCCTGCCAGACAACAGCCTGCCCAGCTCAGTCACCCTCGGCGATTGTTTGAACTCGGTCCCGGAAAGGCAGCAAACATGCAAACTTGAGGGATGACCAACAATTCCAAGGCAGTTGAGCTCAAGTGTTTCAATGGTTCGTCATAGACATTGGCCATGTGAATGATCGACGCAACACTCCCTTCTCCTTCCCATTCTCTTTGATGGCCCTGTACCCTACTTGATTAGTATATATTCATATCTATTGATACCATTCGTCATATATAAATACATTTTCATATGGCTACTACATATGATGCGAAAATGAGTATTTTGCATCACTAAATATCTTGTGACATTGCGGCGACAGAGGAGACGTCGTAAAACGAACAGGCATACATCCACAAGAGGAAATTTTGTAAACTTCTGTTGCAGGGTTCGGCTATAATAAAAAACTAAATATTGCACTTTTTATTTTGTAGTTCGCCAGCCTGGATAAGCAATCAACAGCATTTCATCCTCCTTTGTCTTTGTAGGCTTAAGCCGGGTGATTTGTTGTACTTCTCATGAGTAGTTGAAACTGCAACATCATTATCGAATACTCGTCGAAGTCTACTATTTTTTGCTAATGTTACTTGGTGGAGGGGGGTAAACTCCCCTATCTGTTTCTCTGACATTGATTACTACCTGGCAGTTCTAGGCATTTGTTTTTATAAAAACAAAAGCCTTGTACACGCCCCATGACGATGAAGACACACAGGCCAAGGCTATGGTAGTATCATGATTGATGTCTTGTATGTATCGTTTTACTTACTTGTATGTTTTTCCGGAGTTGAAATTCTGTGTTGGCGTCTGACTAATTGTATACCGATTTCCTATTCTGATTTGACATATTGTTGAGGAAATAATGCTTTTCTTACTCAGAATATCCATCCCCCTCTTCAAAATTCACCAGCCTCACTTTGGCTCTCGCGATGACATAATACAATACATGCATGTGCGACTACCCCTGGTAAAAGAAATGCATGCATACTATCAGCTGAAGGTCATCATGTATGGAGCAGCACTCACGTTTAGGGATAGAAACGCAAATACGGTTATGCCTTCTCAGTAAAGGCCACCATGATTGATGGAAATCCCTTTCGGGGCTTGTGAAAGAAATCGCATGGACGAATACTCGATCCCTGAACAACATCTTGACCGACAAACAAAAGGAAATATATTTACATCCTACCAAGAACTAAGATTTATTTCCAAACTTGGCCTGGGGCTAGTATAGGCAAAACAAAAAAAAAACCAGGGGATCGATGAGAACCCATAGCAATTCAGAGTGTATAGATAGAGAAAAAAAAATGCAATAGATCATCAACGGCTCGGCATCGGACAAGGTACATTTGGGAGGTATTACTTAATTCACCGAATATGGCAAGTGAAGGACGCATTCTGGTATAATTACATGTAGCGGCTGTGCTGTCACGGCCTTCATTAACCAACAAATCCCTGGATTTTTCTTACTGGGAGTTTTGTTCTTTTTGGCAGCATAACTGTCAATGCACTAATCTTGTCTAGTTTCGACACTATGATTATAAACAGGCTTGTGCAAGATGATAAGCTGTATATAATTACGTGTCAATCATTTGTATACATAACTTTATATGTAGTTATGTGATAATCATGTGTAACTGTTATTATCGTAATTGCGATGAGCAATTGGACGGTAAGTAGTCGAGTCTCCAGTTTCATGGTTAAAAAAGGGAACAATAGACTATCCACCACTTAAAATTTAGGTTGGCAACGTAATTGCCATTTGAAAATCAGATTGAAGTCAGATCCCTCCACACAACTCTAGATATTTATCCTTGACAAGCATATACAATTTTAGCTTCTCTTCATTATTAATCTTCATATCTTTGTATTACTCTTTCGGTGTAGTACTCGCTATGTCGTGATTGGTACAACACAGAATATCCTATCAAAAGGTGCTAAGTTCATGACCCCAATCCTGATTTGCATCTTCCAATGATAGAAACGTTATGCAATGAACATCGTTTGTTGATATACATGTAGTCAGATATATCAAGTTATCGTCTCATGTATATCATGTATCTGTACTACGTCTACTTTCCCAGCCAACAATATTAGAATTTCAGTACTCTATATGTAGGTGTTATTATATATGACTAACGAGGGCTGGCATATGGGCTTTAGTTATTAGATATACACATTTATATTAAAGAAGCCACATAACATCGTACTAAACGACCTCTGACACAACGACCATGACCCACGATAAACTAATGAAGGCATAGAAAGCGAATTTGTCTTACTTATAAATCTGTAATATATATATATCGATAATTATAATTTTGAGCATACTAACTACATATTGCGTATTAGGAAATAGTTTAACATCTTCATAGCTCTGGATAGCAATAAGATTTATGAATTAAAAAAAAAAAACCAATAAAACTACTTATTGCAGTTGTGAGAAGTTTTTTGCACCGAAGCCCGTAATTCTTACTAAGGTTCGTGTGTATTTACTAGTTATGGTCGATGCTAGATCTACTCCTACTTCAATGAAGACGTGTGTATCTTTAGGTGTACAGCCAAAACTGAAGGGGTTTTTTTTTATTAAGGTGGAGATGGAGCCCTAATAGCTATGTAGCACCTCTAAATTAAATGTTAATATCATTGTCTATTAGGTTCAAAACTTACACCCCCCTTCATCCTCAATAATGCTCGAAACAAACAAACACCTACTGTTCAAAGTCCCCCGGCGGCAGTGGAACGTCGGGACTGAGCCGATGAAAATGATTAGCATTGATGTGATGTAGGAAGATGAATTAATGCTTTCTTGCTATCAAATGTCTATATTAATATCGGTCTTTGTGAGAATGAAAGGCTTGTAGACTACTGTTCTTTGATGAGAAGAGATACATGTAAAATAGCATGGCCTTTTTATCGTGCTCTATGAAGGATTGGAGGGATTGCGCATCCTATAGCTACGGTATAATTGTAGCTGTGTATGTATAATCTTTTGAGGGCTAGACACAAATTTGATATCAATTTTACCACTACAGGTGATTTAATTAGTCTATATGTATTTGTATATCTGTACATGTAATTTTGTATAGCGTATGAGCCAATGCAACCAACTAACACGTATATCAATGCGAGCAGGGCATATCATGCTTGTCGGATAAAACTATGGTGAAGGTCATGCATGTGCAGATACATACATATATAGATGTACGTGGGTGAGACCCCATGATTAATAATCGAGATTTAAGGTATATATTCAAGTTTGATAAAATGTTCCTTCATTATACTTTATTACATGTAATATTAGATATTGTCTTACATGCAGTTTTTACAATTCCTCGCAACTATGTACTTATATGTAGATAGCTAATTCAATAGGTCTAGGTTTTCACGTAGGTAGAGATAGATTTACTTCTATTGTGCTGAGAGAGATGGCTATCACTCATCTTGTACCATCTAGATTTCAAGGATACCAAGGAAACTGTATATCAAGAGATTTAAGAACAAAGCCCAATAAATACTTCACTATACCACCATACACAAATCCAGCATTACAGTCTATATTGATGGAACTAGTCTTCTCCTCAAGTTGCTTTTCGCAGTTTGGATGTCCTGCAGAACTGCATGTCTTCCTTGCGTTGAGTTGGGCCGACACTTGTCGATATCTTTCTGGGGCGTCTAGATATGATTGTTTTTTTTTCATATGTAGGGAGCTAAAGCATTATCACGTGTGTTGTTCCAATTCTAGAATCTATTTGTGAGGCAAATATGTATCTCTAAGCTGGAAGGATCTGACCTTATGTCCTTGTCTCGGTAAAGGTGTAGACGAAGTAGTGGAAGATACAGAGTCAAAGGGATACTACGTACCAGAAACCATCATGTACTATTGTCAGTTCGAGAGTGACAGTACGTTACTTGCACCCCGAAGCCTACTATCTTTGCAATTATCGGTGATGGTATGCCACAGAGCTTCTCGGTACATGGCATACGCGGTAGAATTAACTGTCACTCTCTCCGCCCTGACTCATTTGATATCACTCCATGTCCTCATCATGGTTTGTATGGGTGGTGTCTTTAGAAAAATGCGCTTCTATATAGAAGAGCGGTATGCATGAGCACTTTGGATAGCTTTTGACTAACAGACTAACGAGACTTGCACATACATCTTATCGATTTGTTGGGCCATTGCGTAATTTAGACCATTCCAGGCCCTTGATACCCCTCTCCATTATCTGCTGATTTTGATATATCATCGTAGCCGATATCTTGACAACACATACTCGGGTCCTTGTAACCACTCCAGTCTTAATAATAATGGGAATCCAGTACTGCCTTTATAGACTCGGTTAGTGATGCCACCCTCTAACGGTACAATCTTTACGTAGTTTTGTTTACCGTACCGTAGCACTATGCCTTTAGCTTCACAATACTATCCGAGACTCGTATCAATCATCAATGAGTTGGCAATACATCAAATGAACTTACACCTTTGAATCACATCATGACGAGTGACCAATATCTAAGTTTCTCTTGACCGACACACATCGAACCATTTGCCAACTCTGCGAGATAATGCTGTAGAATCTTAAACTTTGAGGCTATTCCCTAGAAGTAACATCGTACGTTTATATGATATCAGTTGGGATTCTGCTGCAGCTTACACCAATAATCCCAACTTGTACGTAGAATATGTAGCGTTGCTGTCAGTCTCTTTATGCGATATTCTTGCCGAGCCTAACAATGTATTACTTTTAGTATGAATAAATCTAGAAACATTACGGCTAGGCAACTGTATACGATTCCCAATGCGTAATTTATCATTGCTTTGTATATATATCTACATAATTCCAAAATGGTAAGCTATTACATTGAGAAATGGTTTCCCAAATCGATCATACAACGGGTGGTGGAACCAGAATCATAAATTCTCACGACTTTGTCATCTATGAAGAAAGAAAAGGTTGTTAGGCGCTTGAGAGACATTTGCGATTTTCTCAGCGCAAAAACCGCCGAAATGGTTAGTCAAAAGCAATTATTGTTAGTGTTACATAGCCTTATAGTCTGGTTATGCAAGGTTCCTCGTCAATTTGGCGTGATGCCTAGCATGGTAATGACTATGAAAGACACAGAAATAATCATGCTATTTTACAAACATAAGCTAGGGGTGTCGATTGGTCTATTTATGCTACAAAATATTCAATGTGATTGACTTTATGTATCATGGAATGTAGCTTATACCTTTTTACATAAAACGATTTCTTAATATTACTACCATGTAGTAGACTTTGTTAATCCATGTGTCACTGGATATGTGCAGTTGTAGTACTTCTGATGACTATATCATATAGATACACCTTCAGTACCTACATATTTTATAAGTACACGTACTTAAGTGATTCTTGTTTAAAATCTCATATAACTGCTACAAACATACTGGAATTTGGCATTGTAGTTTTATGTTATGGAGTAGCTGTATTTAGTACGTTGATATAAAACTCTCTCATGATGGATGGAAGATATGAAAGTAACAAAACTAGGTAAGTACTCTTGAATATTAGCGAGCAATCATGAACCAAAACATATCCATTTTAAGCGATAACCACTTCTACAAAGCTGTGATGCAAATTGCATTGTCATGTTGTCAATATTGAGACCCTTTATTCTTTCTATGTCAGCCAAGAACATCTCCAAACTAATCAAGAATCAAAACTATGAATCTTTGTGACTTAAGGGATAGACGTCTCTGAACAAGTAATCATTGTTTCAATGTGTCGGACAATCTTGAAACCACCGAATAGTTCTTAAAGAACTCGACAACAAGGTTCTTCCCAGTTCTCTATGAACCAGGGGCATCCCACACCATCCAAATCATCTAAACCGTTAGTTTGATGACCTGGCGATAGAACAATAAACCCCGTCTATCCGTCTCACTTGTTTTCGTCGCCCAGGCTTAGACAACGGCACGGAGATATATGCCAGAGTGAGTTGGCGATAGGAGGCATTGTATCAGTAAAACAGTGAATCATAGTTCAGACTCGAGCCCAGGATTGGGACGAGCCACACCCGTCATTCTTGTTGATGCGTAGACTTTCACATGATGATCATTATTATGTGTATAGGTATAATCCTGAGCTGCTCATAGATATAAAGCTAGCGTTCAGAGGAGTCATGGAACTTGACTCCGATATTTACATCTAGAGATAACTAAGTAAGAGTTGAACAGTATACATGTAAAGCATGTTACATATGGATCTTCAGCTAACAAGTCTTGCTATAGATGTTGCCATTTGGGATACGAGATTACTCAGTGCTAGGCTCCTCATGCCTGCTGGGAGATGATAAAGAAACGATTACTATTTTGGTCCAAATATCATGATGATGCCAAATATCGGTTTAGTTAGCTTCATTAGCCACCGGGGTATATGTAGTAATACTTCATGCTAGATTAAATATAATGTATCAGTGCTTATGTGTATGTATAGGAATGAAGGTTTTATTCAGCGGATGAAATGAAGAGGTATCATGAGAATCAACTCATCTCATGCTCACATGAGCTCAACCTGAGCTCAATCATGCAGTACCAAGTGCCACTTTCTCATGTCGTCTCACATGCTTATCTTACACCGTAGGTAAGTCGGGAAAAGACACCTTCGGGTTGTAAAAGGAATGTATCACTTAAGACGATTTGATGCTAGAATCAGACACCCACACCCCATTGTAGTCTTTCTATTTGTTCAAGGATATTCCTACGTGTGGAGTAATTAATCGAGATATACAAATATATAACAACAGCCCAACTAAAGCAAGGTCTGAAAAAGAAAAAAACAAGAGCACAGCACCTGCCTGTCTTGCTAGCTGTCAAATTAACACCAGGGCAATACTATCCATGTCAGCAGGATTGTATGTATATGGAGAAGAACTCAGAAGTACAATCATATAATCTTGATACATCATGCATTATACCTAACTAGTGTATATCAATAACACGTAGCCATCTATAGCCAGCTCAGCTTAGCTCGTTCGAATAAGATAGGAAGTTCAAGCTAACAAATATCAGCACTAGCATCGGTCCAATCCTCCGATTCTTGCTTGGCGATGCTAGCACTTCTTTCTGTCAACGACAAAGGTAACGTACTTTGTCCGAATGCTATCTTGATTTCGCGAGGTCGGCGAACCTTCTCGAGAATTTCGAGTATATGCCATCTTTCTTTCCAACATATCATCTGACGAACTGACAGCTCGATAAATCGCTAGGCCTGTCGCCAAACCTGAGAAGGACGAGAGCGGAAATTTTTTTTTTATTATCCTTGGTGATAGCAAGTGTTGCAAAGGACTTAGCTTGGCTTAGCTTGGTTCTTGTCTCGGAAATGGCGCTGTCTATGCCATCTGAAAAGAGGGGCTTGCGAAATCAAGATATCATCTGTTAATGCTTGTAGAGTTCTGGTCAGATGCCGATATTCAGATAGAGTCACTAGCATGTTATGATAGTATTAGACATCATTTGCAGGATGAAGTTCGACCTTGTCATACTAGCCGATATGAGTTATCACATCAGTATTTGAGTATTGGCGGCTAGCTTCCAGTTAGAAACTTTTCATCAACCCTAACTTTGTCTGTACACCCATTTTTATCGTTTTACATATTTGTGCAAGGCATATAAAATCGTCCGTAGGTGTTTTCAATATTGACTTGCCCCGCTAGTCACATGAATGAAATCAAATGCGTATGATTATTACAGTTTGATGTATCTTATCTTCCGGTCAGATATCTGAGAAAATAATCAAAAGAAAAGGTAACGATCTGTAAGTGGCGTAGCTAGATTTAAGCTGATTACGGTCTTGTGACTCAATATACGTTCTAACAAGATAACTGTTATGCTAATTTAACTAGTCAAGCGGTTCACTGGCATGGGAAGTACTCATGGTAGGTCTCATTGTTTGTAGACATGGTATGAGGATATCTGAATACTGATCGCCAAAACTTCCAAATACCAGATATGTGTATCTCCATGGTTTTGTGACAATCACAAAAGCGGGAAGATTAACATGTTGAAAGGCCAAACCCAAGAATCCGGGCAATAATACTAGAGACATAGTCGAAAAGGGAAGAAAATGACACACCCTCAAAAAAAAACTACATTTTGTTTTTTTGTCTAGTTCAGCCACTCAAATACCAGCCACCGTTTTTATTAAGGCCTCAGAGACTCGGAGGCAGAGCTCGTTGAACGGTGAATACGGAGTCTTTGAGATGGTCTAGGTTCTTCAAAATGTGAAAACTAGAAAAAAAAAGAATGGGAGAGAATGAGAGGAAAAAAAGAATAAGATAGTTGCCGACTTACCTTGGTGGAAGAGTTAGGTGCAAAATTAGGATACTAGCTCGTTAACATGTGCGAAAAAGATAACTCACTAGCTGAACCAGCCTTAGACTACTTCCAGCACTCGGAAATAAAACTTAGTAGATCGTAAATACACCAACCCAGCACAGTGTGAGTGAGAGCTTGTGCCGTTACAGCCCGCGGATGGGGAAGAGTTCCGGACGTTAACAGCAGCACTAGTAAAGACTGTTACTGTTACAATGTTGTAAGTTTGTCGTTGTCTTTCACCGCAAGCTTGAGTTTGAGCTAAAGATACCTGGAGCGCTTACTGCCATTATAATACCGAGCTAGCGCCTTAAGGTGTGTAAGGGTGAGCTAATGCTAAGAACAACGGATGCGTAAATACATGCACACGTAGAAGAATATGTGTATATGTATACTGTGCTTCAGAGTAGTTGAGCTTAGTGCTATCTTCATATGTACATGTACTTGTGATTCCATCGCACATATATACATATGTAGAGATAGAGATGTAACCAGTACGTTTGTGAATAATAGGCCGCTTCGAATCACACCGGGAGTTAGTGTAGCCTGTGAGACAATGCTTACAATAGGTCTTTGTTGTATACTAGAACAGAGATTTCTCGAGCTGATCTTGAAATGATTATACTACGTACAGATTTGTTCCGTGGTGGCAAGTTATCCATCTATTTCAACAATCTCTTGTACTAGCGTTGCTTTTAGCATTGCTTCTTATGATACAAAACTACAAGATGGCTCCGCCCCCACTTTGCGGAGGAACGCAGCCTAAGGTAAAACTTTGTCACAAGGAAAGGCAACGACAAATGGAAGATGGAATATTGAAACCCCCAAATTCTGTAGCACTTCACAGCACCCAAAGCTGCCGGTCTACAGTTTTGTCTCCGAAATTAAACAAGAAGAAAATGGAAAGGGAGTCATTCTCCTTACACATTACCTACCATGGTTTCATAGCAGCACACCGCCCTTTTTTTTTTTTCATTAGGTCACCTACTGTACAGATATCACATAGCTAGGGACTCATTGAGCCAGGCCCGGATTTCCGGAAATAATATTTTCCTATTGTAGGAAGGAAATCACAAGCAAGGATTTATGAACTGGATGGCTTATACATGGGATAAAAGACATCCCTCCCAGTTACAAGTAAAGTGAATTGGTTCGTAAGTGCTACTACGTATTGAACAAGAACAAGCAGGCGTCGTTGGTACCATGGTTGTACATGTAGTTGTATGCACATGGGTGGCTATCATTTTTTATCATGCCCTGTCAAACTATATTCCTAGGGAGTGGAAACGAAGGTTGAACTTGCATAGTACCGCCTGAACACAGAGAGGAGAGAAAATCTTATAAGCGTACATACAACTATAGATCCTAGTTTTGGAAGTAGTTGCGTAGTAGTTAGACTGTCACGTGGCATCCAGCTCCATATCCCCAAATAAAATTGTGTAAAATTGTATATAGAGATGTACAACTATGTAGATAACCATACTGTCTTCAGGGTTTTACTAGAAATGCCAATCAGGACATTACTATATATATCTTAGTTTATTATACTGTTACTTTCTGGAATGCCAAATAGGCTAAATGCGCAAAGGGCTTCGAGGAAAATAACTATGAAATTATGAATTTAGTTGATGTGGTATTGGGCTTGAGATATAAATCTCTACTTGGGTGCTAAAGAGGCCCAGCAAGCACCAATTATCTGTTACAATTCTGGGGTAGATATCGTAGATGATCAAATGCGACACAAATAATGTAGTTTCAAGCATGGAGTTGGTAGGTGGCAGTTGGAAGTAACTGTTCAGAATCAGATCTACACAATTTGAACTATCTTGTAACTCGATCTCGCTGTACCACTGTCTTATGTCGGCTTATACAGATAGATAGTGTGACGAACCATCATATATAGTTATGACTGACTACGATGTATTTTAGATTGGAAGTCTTTCCGTGTTTCAAATCGAATATTAAATGCTAGGGCGATGGGATAGTCTCATATGAGGGAACAAATGAGTAAAGATGGACTGATTTAGAAACTCTCACGAGCATATAAGTATGAATGGTAACGCTGATTCTTTTACATAGGGTGGATGATGATGGACGTCACTCACTGGTGGAAGTCTCTATGATTCGAGTGAAAGCACTTGACTTAGGGCGGAAAGATGTCCAACTGATAGGCCTAACTATCCTGATATATCTGTGGATACTTCAGACAGGGTCATCAGACACTAATCGGAGACAGGTAGCGTTAGACAAGGTTATTGTGTTTGCGTCTGCAATAGTATACGATTATGAATTAAGAGATCTTGATGAGTGTTGGTCAGGATCACATGTGAGTTTTTGACAACTTTATCAAGCGTGTTATCATACAGTGTTCTGCGCTGATACTAGCCCGCATGAACAGAAGGATATGTTGGCCTTGAGCCATTTACGTAAACGTCACTATTGTTTTACTTCATAGTTTCCCGTGCCCATAGCTCTCTTTCTGTCTCGTAGTCATTGAGTATTCCTATGCCTGGTCCGAGGTAGATCTGGACATGTATGTATAATCCATCAATACGTGTGGAAACCACAGGTGATCTGGAGAAGTCTATTATGATGCCCTAGATTATGACCTACATAGACGTAAAATATGTATCCGTGCCGCTTTGCCAGACATTATTTGATGTGACGACTGACTGTCTTCAATGTCAAGACTTATCCTTATCTGCCTTTTGTAAAATATTATACGGAAAGGACTGCCAACACATCAATTTATAATGTCGCCTTTGGAAGATTACAGATATCTGTAGAATCCTTCGAAGCATGACACCATATCGAAGGCGGTAATTTCTATCTTTTCTCACTAATATATAATATAGAATTACATCGTTTAAGTCCTGTATATCTAGAACTATTGACAACGGTCATGATATCATTACATATCTTGACCAACTTCAGCTGATAGTGACCGGAAACCCCCACCTTTAACCTGCACAAAGTAAAAGTATTCTCATAGAGATATAGGCGGGGTGTATATATTGATCAGTGGTGATAGTTTAGAAAGGCCTACGAGACATTATGGATTTACCATACCTTGCTATCAAGAATACCATACTATACAAGCTGAGCTATATGCAACGGATTCTATGACATGTATACCGTCACGAGAACGACTTTCTACAGCAACGCGGAAAGATACCTCACGTGCATTAGTGATAGGACAGGTGGCTACTACATATATTCACGAGGATAGTCCACATCAGACAAGTGTAATAATAACATCAACGAGCCATGGACTAGCTCGGCGTTTCTCGGCTAGTGTTGGAAAGGATAATAATCCAATCTCGGCAGATGATGATATCAAGATCGTAAATTTCTGTGCGGCTGTCATGACCTATGCATCTCAAAAAAGACGCTAAACAATGCATTAATGTACTAGAAAGGTTGGTCCGTACCTTAGTAGACTTGTGCCGTGTTCCGTTTTTAAGTTTGGTTTCAGGCCTATGTACTATGCTGGAGTTATGTAAATGGACATAAGAATCTGCACGACGCTAAGGTTGTATATAGCCTGGCTCATATTTTAGCTGCAGTAGTGAAATTATGCATTCGTGTGGCGTTAAGGCTAACGATTGAAAGATGTGATATATCAATAGTAGGGATCGATCGGGTTGTTACTAGGTGGCCGGTTAACAGACCTGGTGTTCATTCACGATACAAGAAGGGAAAAAATTAACGAGAAAAGGAAACACAATCGCTTGGCATCAGTCAACAAAACGAAATCTACAGCTTTCAGACAAAGAAACTACTGATGTATCTGTGAACGTAGTGAACCTACCATGTTCTTAATTGCGTGATCCTGTTCTTGGTTTTTTTATTTCAGTTTCACTCAAGTTACCCCATGAGTGCGGGTTACATAGAGGCAGGGAGGGCTAGACACAAATGAGTTGAAGTAACTATATGTTTGCTTACTATGGCGATACATACAGTATGGCTAGGCCTTATTGTTCTAAGACTAGTGTCACAATTATATGACATTCATAAATGGGCTTTATTATACGTACTACACCGCCTGGAACTAGTCTATTCGAGATAATGTGGCTATCATTGGCTCGTAACTAAGTCATGATATGCCATGGGCCGGCATAGAGATAATTAGTCGGGCGTTGTGTAAGCAGGAAACTTCGCTATAGTTTGAACTACATAGGAACTCAATGTCTGTATTTACATACGTACGAAGACTGTGCAAGGGATGGTCGTAGCAAGATATAGCTGACTATGGCTTGAGGGCTTATATAGGACTGATTGTATTACATACCTAATCTTTGTTGTCTACGATGAGGCCTAGATCGGTTAACGGTAGACAACCCCCACTGGAGTAGATATACGTATCGTACCTAATAATATTCTACGAATAACTATCTCATTCAATGTTACCCGGTGCAAGCCAACGCTGTCCGGAAATCACTATGTTAACGCCGTTACAGCTAGGCTACTCATCGACAAGTCGTAATCGCTAATATAGCTTTCTGTTGTTGCCACAGAGCAATCTCCGTTAGACTCAGTTGGTAGCGACCGCTCAAAGCTCTAACTATTTAGCTGTTTGGGTTGCCTTCTCAAGTTTCTAGCTCGCTATGAATGTACCGAGCTTCGTTTCCCTCACTTGGAACTGGGTTCCAATGCACTCACCTTTCGTTTAGTCTCTTGTGGCTAGCTATAAGCTTCAAGCATCACGTCCTATATATTGAGATGTAGAGTAAGCATGATAGCTGCTAGTGGAAGTAGGAACAAAAATGTAGAGATAACGCAAGTAACCACAAGCATTGGCTAAGGAATACGGGGACAAAGTGGTTTGCGAACCCACAACCAGCCGAGAGAATCAAACATATGGCGGCTTACGGCCTTACAAAGTTTAATGGAGATTACTTGGCATTGACATTCTTTATCGAGGGTATATTTGAAAAGTAAATAACGAGCAAGCTTGTTCTCTAGGCCGAAGGGGATGGCCATAGCTGCTGATAGACTTAACTATCTTGAGGCTAAAGACATGCGTCGATATTCAGACAGTATAACGGTGGTTTTAAACGATCTAAGACACTCTCACTGGGCCTGTGGTAGTAATAGTCTTTCAACTATAGTCCGTTAGTATCTAGTCAATACTCGATGCTGATAGCCTGGAACTGATATATTTGGGGCTTGCTTTATCCTTGGTTAACATGATCCTGAACATTTCATGGCTGACACGGCTTAGACATCTCCACAGAAATATACTGAGACATAGCCTATATCACAAGATCCAGAAATCTGGCTAGCCAACGCTCTGTGGAGACGCCGTAGTGATAGGTTTGAAAACATACATATATATTTGTTAATGTTATGTTGCTAGCAAGAAAATGAGACTAGTTCCAGATTTTAGTTGCCATTAGCCGCCGCGCAATATAGGCGTATCGAGAGATAGACTGACGTGTGAGTTGTCACTTCTGTATCCATGGTTGGCGATCCTAAGGGAACTCAAGAATATACAGATATAGCGGTAAAGCAATGATGGTACTGGTGGTATAAGAGCCGTGAATTATGATAAAGATGGACAGTGGTCTAGATCTAGCATGATAGCGCGGCAGCATCTTTCGTCACTCCTTCATCGTTTTTTTCGTCAGCGAGACTGTGATTGGCTCTGTAAGTTGGTGAGATAGTAACAAGCCTCATCTTTCAACTGTCTGACATTTTCCGCATAAGCGTCAGCATGTGAAATGGATACTTGCATGACCACACCAAATCAACATCATGTGCTTCATGGAGATGGGCTGCATTGAGATAAACAAGTTCTTGTTGAGATGTAGGACCGTAACTGTTGCTGATTTGATACATATGTCTAGGCAAGTGAAGAGACTCAATAAGAAATGATACAACTGTAGTGGTTAGGGGTACTAATGTACTCAGGTGTATCGTATCAACGGCATGAAGAAGTCTTTGCACTAGATTGTATCTTTATATGTCCTGGAGTTTATGTTTTACATTCTCATACACAAGGAATGTTATCCAAGTAGCAGGCATGACACGAAGGACTGACGGTCCTAGTCCACGGTAGAAGCCTTTGATACCATCCTCGTAGAATACTCTGCTGGCCACACCAGCGATACCTTTGCCAAATCGCTTTTCGGAGTCATAGTTCTGAACTCGGGCTCGAACAACTTGATACGGATAAGTGACGGCACCTGCTACCAACTTTGCCAGTGTTGATATGGCCAATGTGGCGTAATTGTCTAGCTTTTGCTGGCGGTCAAGACGGTAGCGGGGTTGTGTAGTGAGGTAAAGTTTTCGTAAAGGCTCATAGACGGCAAATTGAACGGCACCGTGAGAAACGCCGACTAAACTAACGAGCACACCGCGATATAGACCTCTGATACCCTCAGTATTCACCACTAAGCGGAACCCTTCACTCATGCTTTGATAAGCGCCATCGGCACCACGATCAGATGAGAGCATGCGCGTCTTCAAGACCCATATAGGGTTCGTGAGCATCGTGGTTATAGCGCCCGCCATTGCCGAAGCCAAGAAATACTCGTATGGCGCTAGATGCAATTGAGTCTGTGTGGTGTCACCGGCTCCTCCTGCCTTAGGGACATGCAAGTTGAACATCAACCGCTCAGCCTTAGCCTTGAAGAAAAAGAACGAAGCCCAACCCGCAGCATTGCCGACTAAATTAGGTGTTAGTCCGCGATAGAAAGCTCTTAGCGAAGTATCATGAGCAAGCATGCCACGTAGTACACCGATGGCCGTCAGGCCAGGGCGCTGGATAGGCTCGGCCGCACTACGATAGACTAGGTGAATATAATGTGTTAGCCATGATTCGATCTACTAATCGAGAGTTCTCGTTGCACAACTTACTCTGCATTCGGGTCTTGACTATATCCAATGGATGCACCACCAGCGTCGCGATGGATCCAGCAGTTAAGCCGGCAACCGATTCGATGGCTGCAGTGGAAAGCGGCAAATCATGCATCTTGACGACGTAGATGCTGAAAGAAGGTAATAAATATGATAGAAAGTAATGCCGCTTCACGGCGCCATGATCGTTGTGGTTGAAAAGCTCGAGTTTCCTAGGTATTTGGTGGCCGTAGAAAGCTTAAGAGTTTCTAAGTAAAATTTGGTCATTTAAAGAATTTGTTTCAGCTTATAAAATTTTGGCGTTGTTTTTCCACCATCTAGGAAATAGCGCCAGGCCCCAATTGTCGATAACGTCGTTGCCGGTTTTCATTACTATGGCGTTGAAAATCATAGAGAATCACTACAATGTCTTTCTTTCTATTCACAATATTATATCACAGGTTGGAGAGCATGAGATAATTTTGAAAGTTCATTAAACAGATTTTATGTCTAGCTGCGGGTTTTGCGCCGCTTTCATGATATTGGTACAGAGAGCTTGTCTATAGCCATAACATGTGGCATAACCAACTCCAAATTCTCTCGTCTCCGCCCTTTTCCAGTATTGTTACAGATGTATATGTGTTATGAGATGTGTCTTTGCGTATTGGTATTGATTGAGGTGTCTGTCTTGTGGTATCGTATCATGTCGCAAAAGCTTCAGCGTTTCGTCTCGTCGCTTAAGACAGAGGGGAGAGAAGACTATGCCTCAGGTCAATAACGAGCACGTCTTGTCATAGTAGTTACAGTCGCTACTTACCGGATGATCGAGGGGCGAGGTTCACTGCGGGTGAGGCCTATTCGCAACGAATCGGTTAGTATGTAGACGGTCGAGATCGTGTATTTGAGATTTGAGCTGGCTATACCTAGGTACAGGATAAAGGGAATGTAGCCACTACATAAATGTTAGCTTCCAATAATTCAACATACAAAAACTATAGACATTAAAACGTACTAGTGAACGACAACTTGCGATACGTCAATAAGACGGCCAAGACGCTCCTATGACCAACGTTAGTAAGACAGCATAACACTTGGATATATAGAGATATTTACGTACCTTGGTCTCCTCTGAAAGCGCAAACATTTTGACTGGATAACAAATGGTAGTGGGACTATTGACTGAAATAAAGAACAGGATGGAGAATCGCAATTGATCTTGTCAACTACAAAGTCGCAAATCTAGGATATCGCAATTCCACTCTCGACCGATCGGTTAGATGCCGGATTTCAGCACTCAAAACTTTCACTACAGCCTCGTAGAGTGGGGCATCAATTTCACAAAATCCCAGGGTTAGGCAAGCAACTCGATAGACTAACCCTTATTTTACTATTGTGCTGCGGGAGGTTGCGATTTAGTAGTATGCGAATGACTCTGTGCGACTAACAAAATTGCCAATGTCACTGTTGATATTATGGAATAGCTGCTGAATCCCTGCTCTAATAACCAAAACATCGTTCAGTCGTTCTTTTCTAGCTTTTGTCAGCATTATAGCACAATGGCTGGTTTTGATATCTCGGCAGAGTATATTTCTATAGGTGCCAATAGACACACTGCCGTTGCAGATTGGAGTGCTAATGGCACCATAGCTTTCGGCGCCGATGTGAACATTGCGCTTTGGCAGCCAAAGGTTAGTTATAGTGACCAATATATAATTTTGTATGTCTTCCTGATTCTAACAGACTTTAAAAATAGGACTCTAGACCTATTGGAATAAAAGCACTCATCAGCGGTCATTCTCAAATCGTCAAGTCTATCAAGTTTTTGCCGGCAGAATGCAATCCGTCTCAGGACGAGCAGCTCTTAATATCAGGCTCTGACGACAACACATTGAGATTATGGTCCATCAACACTGCAACTCAGAAATATGAGACTATTCAAGTTATCTCAGACCACTCAGCACCTATACATTGCATAGCAATTTTGAAATCACAAACTTATTCGAAGGGAGTCTTCCTCGCTTCTGGAAGTGCAGATGCCACCATCAAGATTTGGAACTTCGAAAACAAACAACTGAGTCTAGTACAAAGCATTCAAACAGCTCCAAGATTCTTCCCACTGGCCTTAGGGCTTAGCTCCTTGGACAAATCAGACGACACATTTCTTCTTGCCGCAGCAGGTACCAAGACTTTCATTCAGATCTTCGTAGCTAACACCACTACACCGGAGAAGCTTGAATTTGCGCTTCAATCGACTCTTACTGGACATGAAGGTTGGATTCGATCTCTTGAGTTTGTCAGAGAAACTGATAGTGATTCAAGCGATCTGCTCATGTCTTCAGCCAGTCAGGATAAGTACATTCGTATCTGGCGAGTGCATCAGGGTACTGATCTTCCCCTAAAAGCCTCGAGTGACGCTGATCCTCTTCGCGGAACATTTCTGCCTGGAAAATCACCAGCCAACAAAGCTCATCGTCTCCAAAGTGGCGCGAAACACTTCTCAGTTACTTTCGAAGCTCTTCTTCTTGGCCATGAAGATTGGATATATAGTGCTCAATGGCTAGCGAAGCCTAACGAGAAGGTGAAGCTCTTGTCTACATCTGCCGATAACACATTGGCTATCTGGGAGCCTGATGCCAACTCTGGTATATGGATCAGCATGGTTCGTTTGGGTGAAATAAGTCGGGAAAAAGGTGCTACCACGGCTACAGGTAGTACTGGTGGGTTCTGGACTGGTTTATGGAGTCCTGTCGGAGACTCTGTAGTCTGTCTTGGCCGAACTGGAAGTTGGAGGGCCTGGTCCCATGACGAGGCTGCCGATCAGTGGAAACAAGAGATTGGCATCTCTGGGCATGTCAGTCCTGTCACAGGCATTTCTTGGTCTAGATCTGGCGATTATCTCCTGTCCACCTCTTCTGATCAGACTACTCGCCTTCATGCTCCATGGAAGGGTTCTATCGGCCAAAATACATGGCACGAGATGGCCCGTCCTCAGATTCACGGCTACGATCTAAATTGCATCGACAGCTTGGGCGAGCATCAGTTTGTATCAGGAGCTGATGAGAAGTTGATGCGTGTTTTCAACGAACCCAAAGCGGTTGCCACGCTACTGAACCGTCTATCTGGCACCTCCGGTGTCATCGAGGGCATGCCCGATGCAGCGAATATGCCAGTATTAGGACTGTCCAACAAAGCTATTGATGCGGGAGTTCCCGTGGGCGATGCACCAACAGGCCACTCGTCCTCCGAGCCATCCATTGGCATCCGCAAAGATGTATTGGATATCGACCACCCGCCATTTGAAGATTCCCTTTCACGTCATACACTATGGCCTGAAGCTGAAAAGCTTTACGGTCACGGATACGAAATATCTTGCTTGGCAAGCAGTCACGACAGTACTCTCATTGCAAGTGCCTGTAAAGCTACTTCTACGAATCATGCTGTCATCCGTGTCTTCGAAACGACAAAGTGGACTGAACTTAAACCACCACTGATAGCACATTCCTTGACTGCAGCTCGTGTACGGTTCTCACGTGATGATAATTTATTATTGTCCGTGGGACGTGATCGTCAATGGGCTGTCTTCGAGAAGGGCGAGGAAGGGTTCAAACTCAAGCAGGCTAATCCTAAAGGCCATTCACGCATGATTTTGGATGCCGCGTGGGCTGAATGTATAGAACCAAGGGTCTTTGCTACGGCGGGAAGAGACAAAAAGGTTCATCTTTGGGTAGAAACTGATGGTAGCTATAGTTTAAGCCATTTATTGGGCGGCTTCGAGAGCCCCGTTACGGCAATCGATTTCTTGCAGATAATAGATGCAAAGAAGCAAGTTCTCGCAGTAGGTACAGAGGCTGGAAAGATCTCAATCTTCAACCTATCGTTTGGTGCTTCTGTTGAGGTTCTATCAACCACCTCGCTGACGGATAAACATGACTTGCCCAAGACTGTCCTACAACTTTCGTGGAGACCAACACGTAAGACATCTAATGAGCCTATCAGTGAGGCACAAATTGGTATTGCCGGAGAGGATAGTTCTCTGCGCATATACACTATCACAGGCCTTTGAAGTAGATAAAGCCTGTAAAAAATAAAGTAAAACCGTAAAAGATAAAGGAATTGACCCAACATTGAAGTGTATGGTATTATGTATTAATTAGTATATGTATTTTATACACGCTTTCTAATATAAAGCGGGATGTGTAGTTATATATGGAAGATGTCCTTGTAAAGATGGCCCATACTCTACATCCAACTACTTCACCCATTGGGTTAGCTTGAGCGACTGTTCCGTGCTATTGACCCTGAACCTCATATACCAAAGCTTTGAAGAGAAAGCCAGGTAGTTTAGAACGTTGGTGACGTAGAGATATAGAGAGCGTATCTCGTGTGAGAACATGATAGATCAAAAGAACTATTTCATTCGTCACATGATCGTGTCGCAGTATATACTCCTCCGCCTCTTCGTGCTGTCTCTGACGATGATATTTCACCGTGTTCCTTGCCTTTTTGGTGCTCGATGCCAAAGCGCTGGAAGAAAAGCCACAGTGTCACTACCTATAGCTCCGACTTGGCGATATTGCCAGCTGCTGTTGTCGCAGTGTTCACGACGGTTTGGGCAGCAGTTCTTGCGAGATACATGATATCCGAGGACTCGTCACCGTGTGCGTAGAACCACGCGCGGTTCACAATGAATCTGATGTATGTTGGTAGATACAGTAGCGCACCGATGACGGTGATACCAAGGGTCAGGAAAACGAAGGAGTCTGTAGAGATGAAGAGGTTGTTAGAAAAGAAAGATGTCTCGGTAAGACTTGGCATGTGATAGCTACAAGGCGACCCCGTCCAAATTATTTCAGGTACCGAAGAAACGATGGTACGTCTTGGAGCAAGAGCAAGGAACTCAAGTTTTCTGCCAGGTCATTGTTGCCAGCCTCGTGTCCTAATAACCTACGTACAGAAAAGGAAACGCTCAAATGGCGTGTACATGTTCACCGCGTAGCTGACCTCAATCTGGTAGATCTTGCGGTGGATCCATTTGAGAGTAGGACTTTGCGCCATTGTGAATAAGATATAATAACGCGACACGAAACTAATTTCTGGTGATGATATGCGTCTTTGATGTAACGAACTTGATAGTGATGCGACGGGGTTGCTTTGTGTTGTTGTTTTCAGTCTTAGGGAAAAAAGGAGGTTGATAGGCCCTGGAGAACGATCAAGATGCCAACTAGAATATCGCTTGGGGATTGATAGTCAACGCCAAACAAAGTAAGCGTCTCTCTTAGCAACTATAAGCTTGGCCAAGTTAAAGAAAAACAAAAAGAATGTAGTAGAATCCAGAGCAGATACACTGTCAATGCTCAGTGTAATTGTAAGCTTCAAACGATGAATGCATCAAAATACTGAACGTAAAGCGACCCTAAATCTGCCGGCATTGTCAATAGTCTTATCGATAAGTGTATAATAATGCCAGTCATTAAGTGGAGCCCAAATGTTAGTGTAACTTGATTGTTAGTGATTAAGCTTCACTCAACTGTCATCAGAGGCAAAAAACTTGAACATTGCGCTTCAAGCAGAGGCGAAACATATAACAAGTAATAATCCAATAGCCACACAGATATGGTTACTATCTAGTGATCTTATCCAAGCTGATATATTTTACATGCTTCATTTGCAATTCATCTACCCCACATACATATATCTTCACCATCTCGAGAATCATGACATTCACCGGCACCCTGCGATGCTTATGCCAGCATACCGCTTCCATGAACCTTGGTCGCATTCCTCTTCAGATTCAAACTAGAAATGTACCGGCAATGCTGCTAACAGCAAGGCCATTCTCAGATGGCCATGCAGCCTTAGCAAAGCAGAAACAGATGCCACCACGCCCAAAACCACCTCCGGAGGACGAAATCGAAGAAAGCTTTCTCAAAGGCAGCGGGCCCGGTGGCCAAAAGATCGTATGTACGACTCTATGCGCCACTCCATGACTCTAGAGAGGGGTTGTCTCTATTTGTTAGCTATCTATTGAAGTGACATACACTATGTTAACCATAATATCACGTCATAGAACAAAACAAACTCCGCTGTCCAACTAAAGCACATTCCGACCGGCATCGTAATTAAATCCCAGGCTACACGCTCACGTACCCAGAACCGAAATATTGCACGCGAACTCCTCGCTCAAAAACTCGACGAACTTTATAGCGGGGGGCAAAGTCGCACATCTATAGTCTCTGCTATGAAAAAAAAGAAACAGGCTAGTGCTGCTAAAAAGAGCCGACGTAAATATCGTGCTCTAGAGGATCAAAAGAAAGCTCAGCTCAGTGGTCTTAATGCCACTGAGGATAGCGGCGTCGATGGGAAGGATGTTGATGAAGCTGATAACGGAGAGATTACTCCATCCACAAAGAACTTGGAGCCAGATGAAGAAGATACAGATACGACTACACCATCACTTAATGAAGTATGAAGCAGCTGACTGGTTACGAAGTTATTCATCACGACTTGATACGTATGGGTCAAAGTAGACATTGTATAATGAATATGTATTTATATATTAATGTATTTATTGATAGAAATCAAGTCTCGCATATATAGCACGCATACATGCTATATATAGCACACACTATCATGGTCAGTGTGGAGATCTTGTATTTGCCATGGATAATTTCCTTGCATATGCAGTTAAAAAGAATATATCACGGGCTAATTCACGGTCTATGATACTGTTTAGCGAATCGTGAGAAAAAAAGTATGAATTCATCCTTGAACAAAACAAGAGACATAAAGAGTTATTCCATAAGTTTATAGCAGAAACACAAAAGAATAAAAGGAGTAATAAAATGGGGGTAAAGAGAAAAAAGTCCAACCTCCTACCAGGCCAAAGCTTTTGAAAGAGGATAATGGTCGTCAAAGATATAATGCTGAAGAGGGCGCAGATTTGAGACCACCGATAGAAGCAAGTCAAACCCAGATACTACCAACACTCCATAAATCTACGTGCAAAGATTTTGATAGCATATGCGATAGTATCCGTCGTTCGATTTCGCGCAATACATCGAGCGGTTGTAAGATTCCGGAGGGACGAGGTTAAGGTGTGATTGGGAATTTGTATTGTTGCGCTGCTATTGACCGGGCCCTCCTGTTAGCCCCCTTCATTACTCTATATAACACCCTTAAAGACCAAGATACACACCTTAGAAGCACTTGCGGTGAACGATCGAAGGACCGCTCTCATCGTACTCCTGCTTGGAGATCCACATCTGCTGGAACGTGGACAGCGAGGCCAGAATGGAACCACCGATCCAGACGGAGTACTTGCGCTCCGGAGGAGCAATGATCTTGACCTTCATGGAAGAAGGAGCAAGAGCGCTGATCTCCTTCTGCATACGGTCGGAGAGACCGGGGTACATTGTGGTACCACCAGACTATTTCGGTTAGTATATAGAGATATATGTATAGGATAGAGATGAAACTCACCATGACGATGTTGCCGTACAGATCCTTACGGACATCGACATCGCACTTCATGATCGATTGCCAAGTGGTGACGTGGATACCACCGCTCTCCAGACCCAGGACAGAGGGCTGGAACAGAGCCTCGGGAGCGCGGAAGCGCTCATTGCCGATGGTGATGACCTGACCATCAGGAAGCTCATAGGACTTCTCGAGGGTAGAAGAGTGAGCGGCAGTCTGAATCTCCTGGTCGAAGTCAAGAGCGACATAGCACAGCTTCTCCTTGATGTCACGAACGATTTCACGCTCGGCGGTGGTAGAGAAGGAGTAACCGCGCTCAGCCAGAATCTTCATGAGGTAGTCAGTGAGATCACGACCAGCCATGTCGACACGGGCAATGGCCTGGGGCAGGGCGAAACCCTCGTAGATAGGAACAACGTGGGTGACACCATCACCGGAATCCAGAACGATACCAGTGGTACGACCGGAGGCGTATAGAGACAGGACGGCCTGGATAGAGACGTAGAATGCGGGAGCGTTGAAAGTCTCGAAAACAATCTGGGTCATCTTCTCACGGTTGGACTTGGGGTTGATAGGGGCCTCGGTCAGCAGAACGGGGTGCTCCTCGGGGGCGACACGCAGCTCGTTGTAGAAAGTGTGGTGCCAAATCTTCTCCATGTCATCCCAGTTGGTAACGACACCGTGCTCAATGGGGTAGCGCAGAGTCAGAATACCTCTCTTGGACTGAGCCTCATCACCAACATACGAGTCCTTCTGACCCATACCAATCATGATACTACATATTGGGGTTCGTGTTAGTGGCGGGAGCTTTGTGTTGCGCTGAGCCTGTTCCCACATAATAGGATGGCCTTGGGTGGAGCGCAGCTACCAAGCGAAGTGGGCGCGCAAGGCAGCTGAAAAGGGGGACTGTAGTGAACAACTTACCCATGGTGTCTGGGACGACCAACGATCGAGGCTGAAGTTATTAAAAAAAAAAGTTAGTGATTGGTTACTTAGTAACACTAATATGATTGTATCAAGAATCACGCACACTTCAATTAAGAAGGGTGCTCTGATCAGGAATGGATAACTTTCAAAAGAAAGCGGGGTACTTTCAACTTACGGAAAACAGCACGAGGAGCATCATCACCGGCGAAACCGGCCTTGCACATGCCGGAACTAAAGCAACAAAGTCAGAAATTTGTTGTCGAAAATGGCGTATTCTACCCCGTTCATCTTCCGAAGTCATGGATCACTCGATACGGGATGATGGTGGACCATCAATGGCATCCGGGAGATAGGGTCGACGCGAAACGGTTGGGCCTGAGTCGGTGAAGACGAGCTTTGTTTTGATTGAGAGCTTACCCGTTATCGATGACGAGGGCAGCGACTTCCTCTGTTTGTGAGAGAGCGGTAGTTAGTATCAATGTTCCAATGATTGTTCAATCGCATTTTGGTGATACTGAGATGAGCCAATTGATGATGGACTATGCCGTAGGTTGTCGCCGAGCTGCTAGTAGGCAGCTCTCCCAGCAGGGTGGCAATGATAACATGTGTGGTGACAGTACTAACCTTCCATTTTAGCGGTGTTGTGTAGATAAACGTTAAACGTAGAAAAGAGAGAAAGACAGTATTAAAAACGCTCACACGATATCCTGATCGAGTAAGCTGTAAAGAAAAAAGAGAGTTGATGGCGATGAAGACGAGGCTATTCACAAGCTTGTAGGAGGGAAGAAGGGAAAGAAGAAGAAAGAGGTGTAGGTTGGTCTTGGGCGGTGGCAGGAAACTAAGAAAGGATTGGGAGTGGTCCAAATTTATCTGGTGGGGAGGCCAACAAAGGCTTGAACTAGTTTCCAGTGTCCGTGCTAAGCATCAGGTACCTAACTCAGCAGACTCCCGCCAAAAAGTACATTGCAGTCAGAGCTGTCCACCAGCCAAATAGGGGAGTGCTTTGGCGCACTGTATACACTTTACTAAAATGCCCCTGAGTTAGAACTGCTTCTCAGGGTGACTATTAGGTACTCATGCTGCCGTACAGCGACGTCGCCAGGCCTCTGCTCTAGGGGCTCCACCCCACTCCAGCTTCTAAGCGTCTTGTACCCAGTGTGCGGTGGCTGGGAAGGGGCCACATAGATATGGTACCCCCTGAGCAAGCTCCTCCGCAAAAAGGTACGTATGGCACAGTGTCATGCTATTAGCGTCGCTACCTATGGCATGGCTGCTATAATGAAGAAGATTGCTGCTCCGTACTAGCTGCTTGCTGCTGCTGGCTTTCTAACGGTTGGCGGGCTAGGCTCATTCGCCTCCTTGAGCTTCTTTCGGTCTTCCTTCTTCCTGCAGTACGAATCTAGGTGATGGGCCAGGCAACGACAAAAGGACACGATAGCAGAGTCCGCTAGATTAGCATCTGGGGTCGAATTTGGGAGGGGAGCCAACGCAGGAATACTAATATACATACATGATATCTGCTCCGCCGGGGTCCTTTACTACACATCGGGAGTTATTACGAGGGCCGCGAGTCGATGCGGCAGCCTTTTTGAGTGTTTGTGCATGTGTTGATACGTAGTTATACTTCTAGAGTTCAGTTGTATACAACCTCCTGCGTTCGCCTGCACGATCATGCTCGCGAATGCATTGTGCACCGACTTCGAGGAGATTTGATGACAGGCTGCTGTATATTACATGCTATTGAACCCAGTCCGGCCATCCGACCACCTACCGATCAGTTTAGTATACATTGCTTCCTATCTAGTAGTTCAGCATCTTGTACTATATACTGCCCTCTAGCTTAGGGTCGGCCCGGGAACTCTGGAGCTCATTATTAGGAGGTTTGTACGATCTCGTAATTTGTGTGGTGTTGTTGTTATTGTCGACTTGGTAGATTCTAGCTATGTGGCACATCTCCACAGTGACTATCTTCTCCTCTATGAAATGGGGAAACCAATCCGCTAATTCCTCAAGAATGGTAAGTGCTACGTTGATAGGGCCCTTAGTTCACGATGTCTTCTGTGGGTATTGGTGTCCTTATGTGCATGCCATCTTCCCTTTCCAAAGCCGCCGTACTATGCTGTCACTCACAGAACACGACTCGTATACTCTCATATTTACTTTCATTTCATGCCTACAGCTACTGAGCTGCAGGTTCCAAGCTACCCGTTACAGGGGGATGGGACGAGCACTTCGTCCTTCTAGCGTTGGCAGAGTCGCAGAAACAGAAGTCCTGTATTGCTTCTATATCTTCCAGTAGAACCAACTAATTAAATTCCCACCGCCTATCTCTCCCGGTTCCTGACCAGGCCCATGCCCCACATTTCAAGCTGCATAACGCAGCCCACTAGTAAGCTCATCAGCGCTACACTACGGCACCGCAAAAACGGTACCAAACGCCACATTACACGATACTTTTCGGCTACTTTGCAATGAATATGTAGAGATCCGCAGCTTTGTTGTCAGGTTCACAGAAAGCATTAACCGTATCAACTCAAACTCGTCACACAATGCCTTAATCTGTGGCTATCTACCTTCTATTTCAGATCCGTCCTGACACTACCCCTCTTCTCAGGCTAAGAGATAAACTGTAGCACAGCCTTCAACTAGGCGCCCCACGAAAAACACAGGGACTATTACAACCACTACAAACTAGCAATATGTATTTATAACCATCAGTTCTAGCATCACCAAGCACACTCCATCGCTAGTTATACTGGTGCCTAAGATGGTGTAATGATTAGCTAGCTCGTCATCACATTGCCGCTGACCCCGCGGTCTCACCGTTGTATCCCTTACTTTACTATGCGTTCTTATGATTCATATCTTTGGCGTAGCACAATTCCACTGACTCTAGATAGCACTGCTGACTTGACATTGTTGGCTGCCTTTCTGATGCATTCCTGTCGACGCCTAGTTATATCGGGCGCAGCGGGAGCTTTTAAGGAGATATTGGCCAGTGCGTATCCGCTTGTGTCTCACCGTCCATGAATTTGCCGACAGACAAAGTCAATGAAAAAATAAATTCGTGGCTATGTTCAAAAGGCCAAGTACTCGCTACAATTTGCACTTTGCATGCCTCGTAAACTCCATGTGGGTCCGTCAAGCCTTAACATTCACGTATCAAATTATGTCGATGAGCATTAAAAATATTTGTGCAATATCTAACCATCTACATGTACAGTAGCAATAGTACCAAGCATTATTTGTTCTCCTTTAAGTAGAGATCAAAGATCAGTGGTGGATGACGTTTGTCAAGTTATCTTCAGCCTCATGGGGTAGCGAAATCAGATCAAATTAGAGTAGTAAAAAGGAAAGATCCCGACAACTGACTTTACAGGAGGCGAGTGAGATGAGAATATCTGGTCATTGTGATCGTCTAACTAGCATCAAGTCCTTCTTTCTCTCCAGGCTCATCTCCCACGAGAACTTTCAACTGGATTAACAACTTCTCGGCAGGAATAGCATATAACGAAGCCATAGCAGATGTTCTGTATCTCAGTGGCCTGTCACTGTTGAGAAGTAGGTTGTCCTTCGCCTTACATTGTATACTACTATTTATTCAAGGCTGTGTATCTTAGGATACCGAGATGCTAGATACCTATTAAAGCTCCATTTCCACCTCGATAAAAGTGAATTATAAATAATTAAAAATAAAAACAACATCTCGGCAGCGACCCAGCCCACACGAGGGTTAGTGACATACTTTAGTGGGGGGGTTCCTTCCGAATCCCGTCTAAAAGTAAGAGTACACACATAGGGTTTTATAATGTACCTAAACCCTTCCAACAGAAGAAGAGCTTTCGTGAAGGTTCTAGAATAGGAAACTATCAGTTCAGAAAGAAAATGGAACTAAAATTCTGATGCACAGTAACTTCTTGAATTTACGGCAAATATATCTTCGATCTCTCATGGACCTCTTTTCGAATTGATATTAGATTTTGTTCATACTTCTGCCAGTCAGTCATCGTTTTTCCAGTCAACAACGGGAATATCATTCTCCTAACATATCGCATATAATATCATCTTTGAAAAATCACAAACCTCAATACCTACCCCGCCTTTAACCATGAACGGCGATAAGAACCTCAACCAACTTTTAAAATGGAGTATCGAGAACTCTGGTCCTGATGTGCCGGCCGACAAGCGTACTCAGTTGACTCCTGATGTCATTGCTTCGTTGATGGGCGGTCCTAGTGACGCTGAACTCATGAAGGCTGCTATTGAGGTGGCTACCTCTGAGGATCCTGAGGTCACACTCGAAACCAAAGTCACTGCGTTGGACAACTTTGAGCAGTTGATTGAAAGCTTGGATAATGCCAACAACATGAAGAACTTGGCCCTTTGGGCTCCTCTCCTGGAGATCCTCAAGTCTCCCGAGCCTGAGATGAGACGAATGACTGCGTGGTGCGTTGGTACCGCCGTCCAAAACAACACGCCTAGCCAGGAAGCCATGCTGGCTGCCGGTGGTATCCCGACTCTCGTTGCCATGGCCCTCAAGGAAGATGAGGAGAAGAATGTGCGCAAGAAGGCTGTTTATGCTCTCAGCTCAGCGTGCCGCAACTACCAACCCTCTATGACTGCTTTGGTTGAGGAGATATCCAAATACGGAAAATCATATGGTCCCATTGATGCTGAAGATATGGATCAAGTTGACAGTGTTATCCTGCCGCTCAAGGAGGCTATTTGAGTGGCTAGGTCTGGGATGATGGGATCATTTTGGGTTGGTGTTTGGCGTTAAGGATCGTTATGACTATATAGATAGGGGAAGTACATATCAATTGCTGTTTAGATTAAGATTCGGCTTTCCATGATATGAGATGTACGATATATATGTAGTATACCGCTATGACATATTAGAATGCTACGCTTTAGATCTTATGAGAAACGCCTCGGGAGTTATTATTTCCAATATTTGTTTTGATTTATTTTCTCACAAAGCTATTCATACAGATAATGTGATATACAAGGTGTTTTAGCACAGAAAACGAGGCAAACTTACACACAACAACCGTTTCTTCTTTTCCAAGAGGATCATAACTCAGAATTTACCGGTCATTGGAATTCCTAGGGCCTGGAGAAGGAGTCTAGCTTGACGGTCCGACGTAGCTGTTGTGCGAATCATTATATGAAGACCAGGGATCATCTTGGAAGGGTACATCTATAGTGTTGATTGTTAGCATGTGTAAAGTGAAGTTCAAGGAGATGAAAAAAGGACGAAAGAGGGGGTCGCTTACATCGTAGTTGACACCAATTTCCGGGAAATGTGCCATATCGGTCGGGTTTAGACCGAATGTTATGGCACCGCTGCCGTCACCCTCACCCTTGATACCGGGCCAGTCCTTGATTTTCGGGAAGACCAAAGTAGTTAATTTATCGACGAATTCGTAGGCTTGATTGCCAAAAATGGTGGTCTTGCAACCACTCAGGTCACCTTGCTTGATTTTCCACTGTGAAACCTGGGTCTTGATCCAAGTAACCTTGGGCATGCGACCACTAATAGCCATGACAATGGCACGGCACACCGCTAAGTAATTAGGGTCATCACCGGCTTGAGGCTGGAAGCAATGGATGTGAACGGATTTGATTTCCGGGATGTTGTGGAACTTGATTTCCTTCTCTAGTATAGGCAGCACGCTGGCACCGCGAGGTCCACGGAGCGGACGGTTAGCATGATATGGTGATGAATCATCCCACTTGCGAAGACGTTCACGCTCGGGTTTCGCAGGCGTGCCCGGAGGTGTGTGTTGATAGGCTAGCGTCAAGATATCGGACGATATGGTGTGCTGGTACGTCTCCAGAAGGCGGGGATGGTTAAATGGTCCAGGCAAGAAGTCGCGCGCAATGGGATCGGAGTGTTGGGGGCTCTGAACGGGGTGAAGCGGACCACGATCGTATTTGGGGGGGTGGTACTGGAAGCTGTTGCATCCAGTTAGTTATGATATCGCATAGAGGGAGAACGACTACATAGTGCAATATCGTGGTGTATTTGCGCATGTATGCGATAAAAACATACCGCTTTCCAGGAAGTTTAGTTGTGCGAGGAGTAGCACGTGTCGTAGTGTCGAACTTATTGATAGTTTCCTCATCAGGAAGAGGCGTATACAAAGATGATGCCGACTCAATTTCATCTACGGGACTGGGGGCAGCGACTCTCGAGCTTGAAGACAAACATCTAGTGCCGCTGGCGATGGTAGCCCATTGAGATTTAGGAAAGCTACGCATAATGATGCGAGCGACCAGGAGGCCCTCCGTAGTCATTGGCATGATATCCCAGATAGGATTGGTGTTATGTACTGGAGGTGGTCGAAAATTGACTTGAATACCAATATTACTACTATCACCAACTTGTCGTTGGTGGTGGAGACGGGATTTTTCGTACGAGTTAAAAAATAAGGCCAGCGCCACAGGTAGCGGAAGCTGTCAAGGGTTACGCCACAGTAAAAACCCTAGTCTAATGTCATATTTTCGAATTGACAGGCGGGCTGCATGTAAGTGGTCTGACCGAGAAAACAAACAGCACACCATAATTATCGAGATGCATAGTTTAGTTCTTTGACTTTACTTTGTAGGCGCCAACCCAAAAGTTGTTCTACCGCCTGATTTGCGCCTTATAATTTACGCTTAAAATTGATTTGGGATAGTCGCTATTCGTAGACATGCGAATCAGCCACAGCTGAGGAAAATACATTGGTGATATGACTATAGCTGCAGCATAGCAGTGCACATAGAAGACCTTGCTATACGAAAATGAGCGACAGAGTGATAGAGATCGCGGTTGGGGTAGTCAAAATCCGCGGCAGGCAGCAAAAATAACCAAGTTTAGCTGTTTCAAATTTGTATAGGGTACGTGACTGAAAGGTTTAAAAACAAAAAGAGCAGGTCTATATGTCACGATTCTTTCATGTTGATCCCGATATCTGCTATTGTAGGCACAGGATAGACGAATGTGTCTATGCGTCTATCGGCGCACAAGTCAAGTTGCCATGACGTGCAAACGGCATTTTGAGGCGTTGAAAGAAGCTCGACCCCACTGTGAAGTAGCGTCTAGCTCACGCTACGAGGGGCCCACAGCGTCTATTGGCCACTAGAAGATATCACTTTGTAGGAGACCGGGACGCTAAAGCTAAGGGAAGCTAGCTGACTGTGAGAGGGCTATGACACACTTGTGAAAGTTCTCTGAAATCGTCGTCTTTTTACTAGCGATTGAACCATCCAGCCTAGCCTCTTCTCGAAGATATAGGGCATCATATACGCTTTGGCATCGCATCTGGATAATTATAGGCAAAGTTTTGCCTGCTGTGGCGGGGGTGAAGAGCACAATATATATATATCCTGCAGCCAGAGTATTTTGTTTAGATTGCAGACACGAGCATCTACCGCAATTCTCTTGACTTGTGCTGATCGTCTCGTCTCGTCATTCAAAACACTCACATATGTAACTACAAATCTGTTGTTTGGTGTTTATTCCACACTTATAGTTGGTTATCTGGTCTCCGCCGCCCAAACCTCTTGCATCGCCTATCTGAATGTCTGCATATCTACCAGACCTCAAATGCGAGATTGATCTTTTAAGGATATCAAAATACTTACTATAGAGCACCAAAGCATCGCTATCTATCTCACCCGGCATCTATTTTAAACACTTATTGATTGGCGTTGTGTCCTACTATCTATCGGCCTGTTTTAAGCCTGCTTTTGCTAGTATCCCGACTTCGAAACAAGCCCCGTCGCCTATTTTACCCAAGGAAAGCGGCTATCGTTTGTTTGTTTGAGCTTCGTTCTGCCGCCGTTTGGGAAGCGCCGGTTCTCACACAGACCTTGGCTTGGCTTCACTTTATTGCGTGTCAACATCTGAGTTTCAACTTTGTACATCTTTAAGCCGTCATATAGCACTATATCTTGCGCGATATATCTCTTGGTCCTCTGCCCGCTATAGGTGATTGATTCTTCGGACCACTCTAGACATTGTTAGTCCCAGCGAGAGCGACTTGCACCTTTTTCGACCTGGTCGGGCCCTGCACATCATCCTTATTGACTTGACGTTTTACAAGGGTCGTTGCGTTCCGCCCAGAATTTGCGTTGTAGTAGTGACTGTCACGGTGGAAGTCATTGGAAGCCATTGTGTCCAAGTAAGTGGCAGCACAAGCTCAAAGGCCTATTCCCCAGGCCCGATTGATACTAGCCGCTCTCTGCACCTCCATTAGATACTGAATCGCATATCGCACCCCAGAGTTGGTGGCTGGCCCTCCAGACAATTCCACCATCTTAGACGGGCGGACGGCCTGCCTTGATGTTGATTACCTGTGTCGCAAACATATCTATTTCATATACAGCTCCGCAATCATGAATCGCATGTTCCCCTCCCGCGGCGAGAAGCGCGAAAAGCCGCTGTCAACGCCTGACTTGGCTTCTAAGGATGAGGACAAAGATGCTGCTGCCAAGTCTCCAGAGAACAATAGTAATAAGGTATGTCACTGGCAACTTCATTTATATATCGGCCCAGATTTCGCCCAGCCAAGTTCGCTCGTCTGTCTGCTAACATGATATACCCACCTCTTAAGCTTCTGTCAAAGTCCTCTGCCGTCTTCGGCATCTTCATGTCAGACAAGGGCTCCAAGGACACTAAGATCCAGGATAGCAAGCCCACTGATGTGGAAATAGAAAACAATAAGGTGTGTTATACCTAGTGTTACGCTATAGGTACTGCCGCTAACCAGCAGAGCCGATATTCAGATCACCTGTATACAGATACGCTTACAGGAGCTTGGCTTGCCGCCAGCACCTTCTGGAGTATATCGCAAGGCGCTAAACTCCATAACTGGCCAGAAAGAAGTGGACAAAACTGTACAGTATTTGCAAATACAGCACATGGCCATGAATGGAGAAATTAAGCCGTACGATTCAAATATAACAATGATGGGCTCTAAAAACCGCAATGGTGTCACTTGTTATCTGGATGCACTGTTATTCGCTATGTTTGCGAAACTCGATGCTTTCGAGTACATGCTACACTGTGATTCGGAGGACGAGAATAAGCGCCATCTTGCAGTTTTACTCCGTGCCTGGATCTCTATGTTACGCTCTGGGATACTCATTGACGTAGACTTTGTAAGTCACCTTGGCCTTCTTCCCTAAGCTATAAACTAACAACTACTGTATCTAGATTGCTATGCTTCAAGATTGCCTCGCAAAATGTGGCTGGGCAAATGCAAACCTCACGCAACAACAGGACACTTCAGAAGCATTTGCTTTCATAACAGAAACGCTTGAGCTTCCTCTATTACGGTTAAAGGTGGACCTTTATCATGATGGGAGAAAAGATGATGCCGATCACCGTTTCATCGAGGAACGGTTACTCAATATTGCTGTGCCAAGCTTGCCAGAAGGTGAAAGTGTTCGTCTCGAGAACTGTCTGATGGAGTATTTCAATGGTCAGGTTGAAGTTCAAAGACATCATGATGTCGATGACAAAGCCCAAGAAGCAGCTGATGAGGCAGGATCGACATCTTCTGGCAAAGATAATGCAGCACATCAACTCCCACATATACAACTTGTACGCTCTGCAACCACATATGAAAATGAGAAGTCTAGCTATAGACCACTTGATCTTAGTTTACCGCAAAGAAGCCATACACTACCTGCCGATGACTCCTTGAGCCCTACTCCAGGCGGGCCTAGTAGGATGCGGTCTATTAGCCTCATTCAGCGAGTCATTGTTGGCCAGGATGGTCGTGTCACGCCCACATCAACCTCTTCTCAAAGGGCTTTGTCACCAGTACTTGATGAAGAAACCCGAAATGTCACCAATGTAATCACCTTGCCAGCCTGGCAGGTCTTCCGCTGGATACGTATGAACGCCCTCTCTTTCACTATCATGATAATTTATGAGCATATCTTGTCTAACTGTTTCGTCTAGCTTGGTACTTGCCTGAAAAAGATGAGCCACAGAGCGATGCTGACGTGATCCGTAACTTTAACCAACGGCCTATCATTGGTATCTGCTTGAAACGCTATAAATATACCGAGGATGGTGACATTCAAAAAATCCATACAGAAGTCGATATTCCAGATAGCCTACGTTTACCCCACATAATAGGCAACGGTGGCGATTCCCTGGACGACAACAACTCACTCAGTACTGAGTACAAGTTGGTATTACAATCTGTAGTGAGCCACAAGGGACCTAAGTTCAACGAGGGTCATTATGTGTCGTTTGCCCGTGTTGCTCCTAAGATCCTGACCGAGAATCGCCGCCATGATGCTGACCCACCGCCAGACTACGAACTCGCGCAGTGGATGAAGTTTGATGATTTGAGAGCTATCGGCGACAAAGTGACTCCAGTAGATGATATCCATGAAGCCTTGAAGATTGATACTCCGTATCTGTTGTTCTATCAGATCGTCCCCATGATAGAAGCTTGTTCATTATCTTCTACCAGCTCACGACCACCCTCATACTCGAATTCTCGGCCGTCGTCTTCTGGAGATAATTGTACAGCTTCTGGGCCTTCGCAGTCTATGTCGAACCCCACGCCGAAGGAGCCAATATCTGTCAGCATTCAACGAGTGCCAACAATTCCCGCCGACGCTATGCCGAATTCTCCTATAACAGACGTGGACCCGAACCATCTACAGCACCCCATTGCGATGCGCGCTACTGAAACCAAGAAACAGACTTCTGAATACTTCCCTATGCTTTATGACACTGTAGTTGAAGTTGGTTCTGCTTCTCTCACTGTTTCTCCCCGTATCTCTTCTGACAGCAATGGACCGAAGGTCAGTTTTGAGGAAGGTGAACCTCCGGCACGTACTAGTGGGCAGTTCTCAGAAATTTCACGGCCAACAACAAGTGGGCAGATAACCAACAACCAAACAACTGAGCCTCAAAGCACAGAGAGGACAGGTAATGGTAATGGTAGATTTGGTTTCGGGCGTGCTGTGGTCCGATTTTCTCGAAGTGCTTCTAGGCATAGTCGCTCCAGCAGTCATTCTGTACCGCCCACGGAAGAAGGCAAGGAAGGTACCAATCATGGAGGACCATTCTCTAGCGAGAATCGCAAGAGTATATCGTTGTCTAATATCACACGTGGTCTTGTGCGAAAAGAAAGTCGAGATCTCTTACGTGATAAGAGCCTAGAACAAACAACCACCACTGGCCCAACTGTGACGGTACCAGACACACCAGCACATGTCAATTCCGGGCTACCAGTAATAGTATCACCTACAACAACTATAGCGCCTTCACTAAAATCTCCTGTCGCTGAACAGTCTCGTCCATCAACGTCAGATGTTGGGACTATAAAGCCAGCAAGTACGGATGGTGAACAACCGGTGACTTACACGACACCCTTAGCTCCATCACACGTAGACAATGGTGATGTTACTGAACCAGCTCCAGAGCCAGCTTCTACTTTGAAGAAACGTCGGCGACGTAATAAGAAACGTGCAGATAATGATGACGATTCGAATCCAGAGCGGCAGTGTCTCATCATGTGATCTGTCTGCTTTACTATCTCCACATTTTTATCCACTGCTAGATATCAGCATGTCCTTTTATCTTGTTGTCCTCTCTTTGCATTTACGACTATGAAAGGTTGCTCTCTGATATGTTTACAAGAAGTAATTTATATTGGCGTTCAAAAGAAGAATGGTATATACCAATCATATATCATCAAGATGTATGCATAATCATTTCGAACCATACAGACCACTAGCATGAGCTTGTTTGATTTCTATTGCGGAGCTGAAAAATTATAGATACATATATATAAATGGGATTGATCATATGCCATATACAGTGACAACGCCTGGAACTCCTGCTGCACAAAACTGGTCGCCCCAACCACGATCTCGCCAAGCTAAACTACTGATGACGTTCTTCCTATCTTTTGGTTTGCCATCACTGCCAATGGTCCGCTTCTTGGTCTCCGAAGGACCCCAAGGCACTGTGATCTGCTTGACTGTCTTGCCAGAAAGGAGATCCCATACCCACAACTTACCATCTGTCGGCGTCTGTAGATTGCCAGCCAACTCATCACCTGAGACTACATATCGTTCCCTACCACCCAGCACCGCCTGTACACGCAACTCTGTATTCACGCGATCCGCACAGGTATATGTCTTCAAGCATGTACCACGTTCGCGATCCATCAACCTTATCTTTCCATCTAAGCTAGCCACAAGCACGCCGTTTCCGTCCCGTGTGATGTCTATACTTGTCACACTGGCGCCGATAGTATCCACAACACAGCGAGCCATGCGCAAGTCATACCGGCGAATATGTCCATCGACGCTACCAACGACTATATCTGTGTCATTCACATGTAGTGTGGTTACGGCATCGCGCGCATCACTAAGCGTCTGTATGGGTTTGGTGGCACCCGCTGCCTTCAAGTCCCAGAGACGCACAGTAGTGTCAAAGCCGCCGGATACCAAGACGCTATCCCCGGCGCCGGCGAAGGCTACAGCGTTGATGCGTGCCGAGTGGCCTTGATTAGACCCACCAAAACGTCGGATAGTGGTTGCACTAGCGACGTCCCAGAGAAAGACGAGCCGGTCTCCGCCAACAGAGGCAAAGCGTTCGTTGTCGGTGGCTACGCTTAGACTGAGCACCTCATAGCCATGAGCATTATAGGTTTGAATGAGTCGGCCGGAAGGTATAGCTGGTAAAGAAGGGTTGCTGGTTTTGGAGATTTGGGATGTATAGGTTGCCGATGCCGAAGTTGTAGGCTCTGGATTATATAGTCGGATAGACCGGTCGGCGGAACCAGTGAGGATATATGTGCCTGGATAGGCGGAGTATGTCAACGCATGGACAGGGCCTAGGATAGCAGGAAATATTTCCGGATTAGCAGAGAAGCCCTATACTTGATTGGTGACTTGATAGACATACCATTAGAGCCAAGCAGTTGAGCTACTGGCCGATCGGGAAACGCCATATAGACTCAATCGGTCAGCTACTATGTGTACTCATATCCTAATGCACACCGACTGATAGACACTTTCAAATAGTCATGCAGTTGATAAATGGCCAACTAAGAAGAAAACAAAGTCTAGCAATGCTGCAAAAGTAGACGATGAGAAGCAGGTATTTAAAGCTGATAGTATATCACAACTTGATGTCTCATACTAATGTCGTTTTGCGACCGCGATTGTATAATCCGGCAGAATTCCAAGGGACCCATCCTAGTTAGCTAGGTGGACGACACTCACCGCCTTTATATGTGGGGTGCAGTTAGACTAGTAGACCCACTCTTTCAACTTGTACGTTTAGATTGCAGGAAAATGTAGTTACCAACTTCAACTCAGCTATGAGACAAAAGTAAGTCACTTGTAGAATCAGATAAGGACTACATATTGGCAATATCACGTGAAAAGGTAGAAATTGATATTTGTATGAACTGTGATAGAAGCTACAAGCTTCATTTTGTTTTTGATTTACATGGATAAGATCGAATCCCGAAGCCGAAAGATTTCGGGTCTGTTTCCCGAATGCTTCCATCAGTCTCGAATCGACGATACTCCATGAGCGGTGTTCTCTGATAAGAGAAGCAAAGAGATAAAACTAGAGAATAACACATAATACGAAGCAAAAAAGATAGAGCGAACAAAACAACTAAAGATAGGGTAAAAAGCAAAATTCCTCCACATGAGTTTCGAGTCAATTTGACCAGTAATTTATGCTAATGACCAACGAGTGAAAATAGAAAAGACAAATAGCAAAAAGAAACAAGATACAAAAGCAACATGGCTCAGCGGCTAATAACAGATAGAAAATCCTCCCAAGATAAGATGTAGATAAAATATAGAAAAAAAGAATACAGTTTGTGAGAAAGCGAGTTTGCAAAACGCCGAGAAAACCACGCTAAGTGGCGCAAGGATAAATAGGGTTGAAGATAGATAAAGAATGTTGAGCGAAAAAATTCGTAGAAGAAAGGTAATAGTAAACAAAGGATGATAAAAGGGCAAACATAGCCGATGTAGTGGCAAGTTCAAATAAGAATAGTTGGAATATAAGAGGCCGTGAGATCGTTGATAGCGTTTTGGTAGGAAGCTTTGCTTGAGGCATATGGCTGAGAAGCTAGATTTCCGCTTTGCAAGTTATCCATATTTTTGAAAGGGACAAACATCGGGTGATAACCCGTGAGTTAAGAAAGGGATAGAATAGAAACCGTTTCCTATGTTTTATGGGGCAGCAACGTATGGGTGATCGCGGCGGTGCCAAGTTGGGTTCGGCGCCATCTCGTGGATGCGAGGAAGTCCGCGTGAGTTGTCACACGACGATTGCCACGATTCACGGTGCGGAGCATGAGGATGAGATTGGACGTGGTGATGAGCATAGCTAGGGCTGGCATGGGGAACCGAGTAGCCATCGTAGCTAGTCCGCATACGCTTATGGGGTGACATGGGCTCAGGGCTAGTAGCACGGCGAGGTGCGGCCATGGACGCCATCGGCATAGTCGAGGGAGGGCCAACGGACGAATATGAAGAGACAGCAGTCGAAGCATCAGATGAAGGTCGGATGTACGACGCAACTAGGCGGCGCGAGTCATCGGAGCCTGGTGTCTGAGTAGACGGGGCAATATTGTGGCCACCACGAGGGCTATCAGATACATGTTAGTATGACTAGCTCTTTGATACTTAAATAGCAGATACATAGACTTACGCATTCTTGAAGCGGCACTCGCGGCCAAACTTGTCGCACTGCACACAGCGAGGATAGTCGGGATCGCACTTGATCTTCTTCTCCCGGCAGGTAACACAGGCGATAGCCAGACGCTTGCGCGGCTTGCCGGCCTTGGTCACACCCCAGTGGGCGTTAACAACCTCACCATCGATGACGGTTTTGCAGTGAGTGCCATCATCGTAGAAGTAGCACATGCCTTCACCGGGCACATCAGCCGTCTTGACATAGCGCGGCAAGAAGTGCGTTCCAGTCCAGATCTTGGGGCCCAAGCCGTCCTTTGATGTCAAGTTGCTATCGGTAGAAGCAGCTGACACAGACGCAGGAGCCGGAGTGATAGATGCAGCGGAAGTAGACGCCGTAGAAGAGACGGATAGGGCCGAGATCGAGTGGCGTGGCTCGGCGTGGCTATGGTGGTAGTGCGAAGCAGCCGAGTGGTGAGGCGGCGACGGCATCGAGTCCCGTGATAGTAAGTACTCAGGGCGGCTACTGCTAGCAGTCGACGCAGAGGAGGAGTACGAGTGGGTGCTACTGCCACTACTGCTACAGGACTCATAGCGACTCGCTTGCGGTGGATGCTCGGTAGCAGGCGAGATGTGGCCAGAAGAAGGGCGGGCATAGGCAGGCACGGCGAGGCGCTCGTCGTAAGTACTACGGGGCTGTTGCTGGAAGTAGGCAGGGCGGTCCTGGTGGTGATGCTGCTGCTGCTGCTTGTGAACAGGGCCATCTAGTGGTGAAGATACACTGCAAGGTGCGGTATTGCTGGCTGCTGGCGTCTCAGAGCGGCTGTATGGAACAGCAGATAACAGGCTGGAGATGGGCGGAAGCTGCGTACGGGAAGATGAAGATTGCTGAGAAGACGGCGGTGCTGGCGCATGACGATATGGCGAGTGCGGTTGCTGGTAGGGTTGCTGTGGCTGATACGAAGGAAAGGGTGGGCCGAGGCCACGCGGAGACCGCGCGGACGGAGACATTGGCTTTGCTAGTGTCATTGGCATAGTAGATGAGGCAGCCATAGCGTTCTCTGAGAAGTAGTTAGAGGGCTGCTGCGGTAGCTGCCGGATCTGTTGCTGTTGCTGCTGCTGCTGTTCGGCGTAGTGATGTTGAAGGTCGTAGTGCGACGAGTATGATGGTGTAGGCGAGCTCCGTGACTTGTCACTTATAGAAGAAGGCCGCGACGAGTATGAAGATGAAGACGGGCTAACCAGCTCGGGCGGTGTGTCTGGTGAAGCGTAGGAGCGGTGGGAGGAGACCGGACTTTGAAAACCCATTGGCGGCGGGGTGAGAAAAGTATGGTGATATATAGGTGTTGTTCAAAAGGAAGTGGTCTATGGGGACCGGTGTGAAAATGTTATTTATACACGGAAACACCTCGCTATAGATAGATGTTGTAAGTCGTCTCTTGCAATGATAGTAGTATGATGATGGTGAGAATGATAATGATAATAAACAGATGAGAAGGAACAATAACAATAAAGAGCAAAAAGCCACACTAAGATATAAAGAAAAAAAAAGACAACGGAAACAAGTTATGACTGAGAACGAAGAATCAATCGAAGGTTCACGAGAAAAGGGTCCCGGACAGCTCGTCAAGGAAGGTGGCGGCGGCAGAGTCTATATAGTAGAAGAGGACCCAGATTCCAAGCTTAGAGCTGAGAAGAAGGCGTCTTAGATTGTGCCATGGGATGTAGCCGGGCCTTCTTCTGTTCTAGGACGGATCGCTCACGTAGTACTAGTTAAGTTTAGTTATTTAGTCTTTGCTTGCCGGCAGCTTTAGTCAATGGATATTATGCCACGGGTCTTAGGGAGCTAGTCTGTTAATTCTTTACATTTATTCTTCTTTTTTTCCTACCGTTCTCTATAGTACATATACTAAGTACTGAGTACTCAGGTTCCATGTTGGCTCGTAGCCGGGGTGGGCCGCCGTCTATCCAACTTCTCTACCTTAACACCACCACCTTACATATATACTTGATATGGGCTCGTTCTCCAGGCATGGTGTATGGGCAGGGGTCATGTTGTTTTCTCCGGGAAACCGTTTAATTTTGCGAATTTATTCTTTTTTTTTCTGTGCATACATATACTTACCTATACAACCTACATATCTTCTTCGTCTCAAGCAGGTCATTTTTCCGGGAACAAAGTCCAATAGGCAAGCATGTCGTCGGTCCAGAGAATAGTCCGCTGTTTTGAGGCATGGCAATAATCAAGAATGGACGCTCTAGGGTGACTGTTCACTGGCTTGAACATGAATTTACTTGCATCCATAACCAACTACTAATACTAGTTATTATAGAGGTAGACTCAGTGGAGGGAGTGTTGCATCTAACTATATCTATATCTACATATGTACATACTAGGGACACAGATATCATCGGCTTTTGGGAGAGGGGTGTTGTTAGTGCGTTCAAGTTGGCAACAAGGGGTGTGTCATAGAAACAAGGCCCCATATTCCATATCCCACACATTGGAAACATTTATTTAGCATTTTATAGACTATCAATCTTGACAAAAGGTGTACAACTACACATATACGCTCATGCCCCCCCCCCCCCCNNATGCGGTCTTCGTTCCTTGCAATCGTCGCATGGCTACTCTTCTTTCTCCTGCGTTTTGGCTTCTCTCCTCGTTCTCTTCTGGGAAGCCACGGCCGTTCTTCCATTTGCTCGATTACCCTTTACATTTTCTGAGCACGGAGCCCGGCGGAATTACTCTTGCTTAATATATATGTATACATACTCTGGGGCGTGTGCCAGGAACCTTCCTACCCAGCTAGTCACCCATCAAACTCAGACGTGGGGATTTGGTGTGATGGGGGAGCAAGAGCATAACCAGGAGGGGTGTCTATATGTAAAGTAAAGTCCCTCCAGCACAGCACAGAAAAGTCAAGAGAGACCAGGCTAGGCCTGAAGCTGCCGCTGACCATATGATATATGTAACCAAAATAATTCATAGGTTAATCAACAATAAATCAAGGACGGAACTGAGCGACAGAACGTGACGAGTAGATATTAGTCGACCTTCCAAGCTATCTGTACATGTATCTTAATGCAGATACATACATACATATCTACGTCGCTAGATGCCAGTAAAACTCATCGCATCTCAGGTGCGCGATCCAAGAACCGCCAAGATCTGTTTTGATTTAGACCCATCGCAGCCGCTTTTCTGTCTCTTCTCCTGCTGCGTTGCGCTTTTTTTGCCCGGCTGCTATACAAAAGGGAAGTTAGCGTATTGTGGTAATCAATATGTACATATCTATATGCCTTTATAGCACCTTGTTTAAGCACTTTGCAGGTACGACACCAGGTCACGGCTTAGGGGCCTTCTACCAGCAAGACTAGTGTCTGATTTGTCCAGCTAGATGTAAGCGAGGTTCTGAATACGGCATTCTTTTTTGATATTACAGTTCCAGTAGTGCTACTCATATGCTTAGGTTATATCATTAAGGTGCTTCTGATTCACTTTCTAGTTTGTATTTGCTGCCTCGCCTTTCTTGTCGACCTACTTCTAGAAACCCCATAACCGTTTTCTATCACTATAGGTAAGCTACAAAAGATTGAAGGGTCTTCTCTAGGCAGCTGACGGAATTAGGCTAGAATCCAAGCCCTCTCGGTTGCCAAAGTATCCCTATTTTAATATACGTTTGTTGAGCTCAATATTGTTCCCCATCACAAGTAGCATTCGCTACTTCATTATATATGTTGCTGGTCAAGCAAAGCTCCGCGTGTCAGCACATGAGAATCATGAAGAAGGTCACCGATAAGGGGCAGATACTATTTACTGTTCAATTGGAATTCTCATGAGATAACCCGCTGAAAATGTACCATATCACCAGGATGTGAATGTGGCTCTCCACAGCCCACTAGCGAAATAGCTTGGGCGAGTCTTGTGGACAAGAAAGTGCTCTACTACGGCTTTGAAGCTTCTAATTCTGTTCTATAAAGCGCCCTACTGATAATACACAATATAAAAAGATACTCAAGGAATGCTCTGGACCTACTACTAGAGTTAGGGATCGATCCCAAGACAAGACCAGGAGAAGAGCTAGTAAGTAATATAGACTCTACTCGTTGGCTACATTTGCGTCTTTCTATTTTCGGGGCCTTTGAGGGAGGGGAAGTCAAACGAGAGACAACCGGGCAAGTTACAGCCTCTATGGCTAACCTATCTTAGATATAAAACCCCATTGATCGTTTGCCATCATCGCACATGAGCTCTTTGATGGTCGAGCTTTGAAGGCATGTCTGATTTATCTTTCTCACCGGTGGTGTTGGTTAACTTCCCTTCCGGTAGGCTACTTACCGCATGCATAACAAAGATAGCTCTATACCGTCACTGTATTGCTGATATTATCTTGTTCTTCTAGCACGCGACATCTTTTGCTTTTAGTTTGCCTTGAGTATATGAAAAGGGTAGTCGAAAACATCGCAGATGCGCAATAGACTAGTAATTACAAGACTTGGTTCCGCGAAAAGGTGGATTCGACAGCCGCTGTAACCTCTAGTAAAATAAAGAGAAAAAAAAGGGAACAGTAGCATGGGAGCAGTGGCTGGTAAGTATGTACATCTGCGTTAATTCTTCTCTTGGCCTACATACTATCCCCCTCTCTTGATACGATACAACCACGCAAACACTACGAAAGAAAGACTAGGAAGAACAAATCAAACATACCAACTCAGCTGCCATGCTTGTGTTAATGAGTACTAAAAGCAGAAAGAATCTCTCTATAATATATTGCCACGATCGGGTGTCTAGGAAGGCAGAATTTAGATACTGCATCAACTAGTGCCCAGTATGATACTTATCATATATCTCAAACGCCTTTACATTATCTTTCTATGTTGCTCCGTTATTTAGTCATACGACTTACAGAGACTACCCTCTTCCATCCCACACCCCCAAATTTCACAATTGCTTTGGTTGATTGGGGTGAGCGTGGGTTTCGAACAGCTTTTTTCTGTCTTTTCCGCTTATAATGTTTTGTGCTAAACATTACCTTTCTAGAGCAGATATACATATTATTACGTGCAACTCGAACCAATGGCTGTTCAAAGCCAAAGAGCATTACAGTTTCAATAGCAAACCGGTACAATATCGTTTGTCTAGAGCGAAATAGAATAACTTATCTTGCAGACAGGCTATATCTCTAGTAACAGCCCTAGATGTAGCCGTTAAGTTATTTCATAGCACTGGTTTTTCCAACATTTGGTCCTTTTGGTGCTGATTTCCTTTTTTAATCTTCAGTATATCCTACTTGATACTGAGTATATTACTGACTATAATGAGAAATCATGTGTATAACAATATATTTTCTACCCAGCAGGAACTGATATTAATCTGTAATTTTGTGTGTTTCATTCATCAGGTAAAGTGAGTGCTTAGAATTTACCTACAGTAGTTGACAATTGTTAGGGTTTGGTAGGGAAATATAAACCCTGGGGCTACGTTATTAGGTAACTAGATGTAGAACCCTTTTAACGGTCAACTTGGACATTCGGTTGTCTTTACCAATGCTATCTAGTAATTGGATCGGCTTCTTCTTATGAAGGCTGAGAGCCTACTTCACACGCTTAATACATACCCAGACAATTGCAGCGAACAGAAATAAATAATTAAAAAGCTCGATATTGCACATATACTTTATTCTCAGATTGTCCTGTGAGGTTCCCCAAACTGATCCCTCCCGATTATGATCCTTCCGCATCCTAACATAGTAGTAGGATCGGTATTCCTACGAAAAATTCAGGACAAAAAGTGAAAGAAAAATCAAAGTATACCTGCGGGTATCCTCCGCATCGGCCGGGCCCTGGCTCTGCCGATGGCCCAGGAATCGACACAAGTAAAGGTATGTATGTACATCGTACGAGATCATTATTGATGTACGGACTTCGCTACGCGAGCTATAAAAACGCACTATAGCATGTAGAGTTGCCGTTGCTCATGAACTTGTTAATTATTGCCTCATTAGCTGCAGCCTTCCTGCCCCCGTTCTGTGCCATTGAAATCCCAAATCTGATACCTCTATTCGGAAGCCACTTCTGCCGGCATAGAAGGCCTACTATATAACCTACTGCTGCGAAATATTTACCGACATGGAATATGTGTTCTACCAAAAAGAGTGCCGGCATACGAAGGAGGGAAAATGGTAACCGTTCTCAGGATCTGTTCTTGTTTCAATATTCCGACTTTTTTTCTTGCGAGAGTTTGTGGACTAATAGATAACACTTTCCAATAGCGCTTGGTAGAATTAAGGGACTTGTACTTTTGGGGACCACAATTGTTTTTTCAGTACCATTTCAAAATTGGGTACATAGCCCCACAAACTTTCATGTACTACCATTTACTCCTCCGGCTGCCAGCTGGCGGAGTGCCAGTTGTATAAAGCTCGAGGCGTGCAGCTTTTGTAAGGTCTTTAGTAGCAGCGTCATAAAACGGGAAATGGACGTGAATGATATCCTCCATAACAATAAATAATAAATGAGGAAACGGGTAAATGATGTATATGTAAGTGAAAAATTGGGTTGAGGCAAGACTGACGTTTCTTTGATGATGTTGATATCTAGATAGATGATGTCCTTAGTGAAAACTTAATCAGTCACCGCTTCCATGAATTACTCATTCCTTTGCCAGCTGGCAGGCTTTGAGGAGTACATAGGGGTACGTGATATCTTGGGGGGCCTGTACCCTCGTTTTCAAAAATACAATTGTGGCCCCCAAAACGATAAGTCCCTCGAATTATACCAAGTGATGAGAAGCTTATTGTTACTATGATACGCTAATACTTAGAGCCATTGACTGTCTTAATGATTAAACAGCCACGATCGGAATAACCAACGAATCTTACAGTGCCCTGTCGCCGACAATTGCATGCAGAATAACTATCAAGCCTTGTATTTCTTTTTTTTTCTTTTTCCTTCCCGGCTACGGCTAGGATTGCCTAGCCTCGGTCCTCGACTCGTGATCCTGTCCGGATGGATTGCACTATGGAGAATCAAACTAGTAGCTTCACTAAACCTTCTCTTTTCCAATCTGCTCTAGTCTAGGTGGCTCCCAAGACATCTACAGTCCGGGGCCAAACAGATAGACTTATCATGTTAGACCTAAGCATTGATAAAAGCCAAGCTTACTAGTTATTGTTATTTAGCACCACAACTAGAAGGTGATAGTCATCGGAGCTAGCTGAGCCCTCCTGAACGGTCAGCCAGGTGGACAAATGCGTTTATCGGCTTCATAAACTAGTGTCGACCGAGACGGCTCATACTATTTCCGATATTGCATCCAATCTCTATACACCATATATCTATGTTAGAATGAGCGTCGCCATTATGATAGGGCGCACCAATCTCTCTATCGACATGAAAAAAGGGTGTGAACACCAAAGTTAGAAGGGAGGGGGGGACCTTGCCATTGACGCATGAACGCCATGATGCTGTTCTAATCTGAAGTTTGACAAGTCAAGTTAGGATTTATATGCCAGGAACTAAGAGCCAGTGCGTAATGCTGCCTCTAGCTATTTTGCCCTTCTTATTTTTAACATATGTACATATATGCCCATTTTCTAGGACTACCGGTGTTAATGTGAATCATAGTAAACTTTATGTTGCCCGTAACACGTTTATTCGTCCTGTCCGAACTCATCCCCCTCTCTTCCGTAGTACACCCTGGTCACACTCAAAGTTCTTGGTGTTATGCTGCGAGTGTGCTATTTGTGTTGTTGTTGCTAAAACCTAGTCTAAACGAGCTTCGTGAACGGTGTGCTATGTGGCATTTCAAGTCTGTAAGCGATGCTACGTCTGCTTCGGCTTATTGGCTATCTTAATGGACGAAAGTTCATGGGGGGAGGGGAGATGAAATGATCAAGTTTGAAATAAAGTCTACTCGGAGAGATGCTGCGTAATAGTGCAAGCGACGGCATCTCGCGTTTTTCTAAATGCGTTTATAGGGACCCTGTTATATTCTTAGCGTCAGCCTGATTCGTCTTTTCTCTCTAGGCGACGGAGTTATAGCATGCGTCAAATATATAGCTCTTGGCTTCCATGCGCCCCCTTCACTAGACTTCCATCAACACACTAATTACTGAATGTGGAAAATCTAGCTATCAGTGAAATTTACAGTATATCATATACGATACTAATTGTTACAAACTTAGGGCCTATCTCCGAAGAGTGGTCTCTTCGCTTCGCCTTCCTGGTCTGTTAAATCGTTCGTGTCGTTGGAACACGGAGAAATCTGACACCCAAGACGTATCTCCTCGACATGTGAAGTCGCAGTATTACTAGATACCTACCAACCTCATTTATGGTAACATTGTCTCTTATATAGGCGCCTATTGTAAGTGACTTTTGGGGTTGAATACAACTAAGCGTGAATTATATCTCAGGTGTTAATGGCAGTTGATGCTGCGCCTGGTCGAGACAATCAAAACAGTTGCATTGCTTGCTTACATATACCAAATCCGCCACTCAAACATGGTTTGGCTTACCCTGCTTTAGTAAATACAATGACACTCTTCCTACTTATACAGTTCCAACATGTGCATTCACATGATATATAGCTACACTGAAAGCTCTGCAAGCCTATACATTGATGCCTATCTCTTGCTGTCTAGACCATTCGTTCATGATTATCTAGCAGTGTAACGGGTGCAGGCCTGGGGGTTCCAATTGTGTAATATATATATATACATGTATGAGCCTTGGCTGCAAGATGCAGCTATGAGTTCTGTACCAAAGCCAGGAGTCACCGCAATCATCTTATGTATATCAATCCAAGATCATATAAAAGCAATAACTTTATAGTTGTCACATAAGCCATTGCAATTGTTTCTTAAAGTAGCCCTGATCTACATTTGAAGTGCATGTGATACTAAATGAAGCGAGAGACGACATCAAATCTTATCAATTGACTGCTAAAGCACAGGACAAAAAGTTCGTCTAATAAATACCCGTTGTTTTGCAGCAAAGATATTCATGCAATATAACCCTTGAATATACGCTTAAGGGTTCTCTGGTTTGATTTTCCCGCCAAGTTGAGAAATTATTTGGATGGCAGCGGGACTGGTCACATCAAATGTTTCAGAAGCCATAAACAGCGGAAATAAAGATATTGATGTTCAAACATGGGAAGAATGGAGAGGGGGGGAAAAAATCATGGAAACACAGTGGTATTTAGTGACTAAGACAGTTTCTAAACCCAAGAAAATACTACCAACACCTCATCAAGTACCGCAGGCGGATTGTGATATATATCACGACATATGTTGATCCATGAAAATAGAAGATTATTGAATATATATGTGTTATAGATGGCAAAAGTTGACTGATTAAGCGGTTTATATCACGCTGAATCTCCGGTGTAGATTTGAGCGAGGCATGACCACACCAAGACATGGATATAAATGGTAAATGCATGTACCGTTTGCTGCTACTCATAATCCAGTGACGGGGAATACAGGAAACATATCAGTTTAATGGATTTCTGGTCATTACATGATGTATGATGGTGAAATGTCGAACTCTAACTGTATTGTTCATCTGACTCTATTATCACTGGTGAGTTATCCCTGTAATTATATTAGGCAATAACAAGTAAGCAAGTCTACCTGCCACGTTAATGTCATGTGTAGGACGGTTAGTATTTTATGAGGCATCGAGATATTTGTTTAAATTTGTTAGTTTTTACATTTATATGTATAGATAGCATGCAAATACTAATGCTTATATATGTAGTTACGTAGTCCACCTGTATTGATTTCTATATTAAGTGAGTAGGGTAATCAAGATTATCTTCCTACGGAGTCATTGAATAATCCGAAACTTGGAGAGTATATAGCCCTTTTTTTAAACATCGATAACTATCAAAACTACTTGCTGTTGATACTTCATCTTCAATTAATATCCAAAAGCTATTTAGTAGCCTGCACGTGATGGTATGTAGTTATCTCATGACAATGAATTCGTTGTACAATCATTGTGTCGTGAGACATATTGTGACTTCAAAGAAAAATTAATGATAAATTATATTGTATTCTAATTTTTCACACAGCATATGACTCTTTCAAAGCTGGACTAATATATCACGTGTTTATACATAGCATCATGTACTATCACGACTTACGCATGCCATGACAGTTGAAGTTGATAGTTCAGATAAGGGTCGTAGGAAGAATAGCATGGACTAGGAGAAATTCCTTTTCTCTATTTTTTATATCCCCATTCATGTAATGTCTCGTATACTTTTATTTTTCATGTTGAGATATTCCAGAATGAATCTAAACAGTCGCCACAATTTCTCGCCAATTTTGTTAGTTCAATTGTTAGATTCTTGCCATTTAAGGCACAATTAAGCTAGCAACCGCCTACAAACTCACAGATTCGCCACGGAGCGATACTATCAAGGATATATCTTGTTTGGACATGGCCCCTTGTGCTAGAGATTCGATGATGTGGACATCGTACGACTAGTTGCATATAGTTCTATATTAACTTGTTTGAGAAGCTAGTGATAAAGTAGCAAGGTAAATCCGCACCAACGGAGTGCCAAGTTTGAAGACAAACATGCTGTTTAAAGAGACCACCAAGCAATGTGGGGAGGGCTGGCTTGATGTCCGCCGCTATGGGATCTTCTTGATCCTCATTGGAGAACCTGGAATTACTCTTTCTATCTAGGATATGATGGTATTGAACATTAGTGAGGCTTTGTCAGTTTTACGAGTTCTCTAGAAAGCATGTTTGGTTAGTTACGAATACATGTGCGACTTGCACACAAATGCCAACTTCGGGCTCGTATAACCCTAACAACTGCGTAGTACTTATGACCCTGCTCCTAAGAACTACTATAGGGATACGGCGTCACACATAAATGACTAAAGCTGACTATGGGATTACCGAATCTGAGAGAATGCGATATTGTATAGTGAAAGAAGATAATTTTTTAATATTTAAGTAACTACTAGCCACAAAACTATGACCTCAGGTATAGCTTTTGTATTGATAGGTAATGCCTACCTATATAAGTGTACATCCCTGTGACCACGGGCTATATATGTATGGAAATCCTTGCCATATTAGTCGGGGAAGGAAAGTAAGTAGATGTTAAGTTGTAAGGATATCCCCAAATGCTGTTGAGATGATACATACATAACTACATATATCTGTATATGTAATAGCTACATGTACAAAGCCTGTTGCATTCGGATGATATCTCAGATCGTCTTGTGACGAGGTATCAATAGATAGAACAATCTATTGGTTTATATATTCTGATCAAGTGAAGTCTACTTGCGTAGCGTATGACACGCGGGAAACGAGATAAAACTCACTAGTAAGGCTAACTATGTACGAATATGTATCTCTGATTAGTTACAGAAAGACTCCTTTTTCTATATTCCCCAAGAATTAAGAACAAAAACGATGTATAATGAGTATACCAGTGTTATAACAAGGCGGAACTACTGTGATAGTTTGAGCTATAATTGGTGGCTGGAAGACTAGTATTTGAAGCAGTACAATGGCTTCATTAGGATAAAGATAGTAGAAAAACTGGATAATCTCATTTCAAATATCCACAAATTATAACATTACACATAGTTAGAGCCTTTTTTGTACGGAGATGGGTTAAGTGAGCCAGAATATATAGTGAGGCTTGGAACTCAGGCGAGTCTAGAGGAGGCGTTCTGACGATGCCAGGCTTTTGAACTAAGCATGTATCGTAAAAGATTGGTCGGCCGGCTAGCCTCCAGACCTGAGACACCACCAGAAAAACGGGCGCTTGGATGTTACAACCAATAACCAGTTCTACTTGGACATGCTTTATAGGGAGGGAAAGGGAAAAGGGAACATGAAAAAAAGAAAATACTCCGGAGACAAAGAAATAGCTGCTGGTTGCTTCTGGGAAACAAGGTAGAAAATTAGACTGACTGGCGATCGCTTCCACCAGGGCGGCAAAGATGTAGAGACTCGGTTGGTCTTGTTTTGGCCCGCTAAGTATCTTCATGATTGGTAGCTGTTTCCGACAGTGAGGAAGAGGGATAGAGATGTGCCGGCCGATTAGACCCTTCCCCCCCCC
>LJZU01000279.1:0-56637 GCA_001513805.1 Davidsoniella virescens | reverse complement strand
CCTGGTTTGATAGACTGTATAGATCCAAGAGGATAAATAGAACAACAACAACAACAACAACAACAGAATTACAAAAAAGCCTTCATAGCTCAGTTGGCAGAGCGCGACACTAGTAAAAATTGGCCAACTACTATTGGCCTACTTAGCAATGTCGAGGTCAGCGGTTCAAATCCGCTTGAAGGCATTTTCTTTTAGATTCATTGTGTGGATGACCGCGATGTCATTCTATCTTGAGTCTACTCTACTTTTTTAGTTCCACTTTTGATATCACGGTCTACCGAAGCCCATGCACCGCTTGTACCGCCTGATCTCACTTCTCCCCAAGGGCCTTGAGAAAGCGGTAACCAGGCGGCTCGGGTAGGGAGTGATTGAGAAGAAAATCACACCGAGAAACTACACCGTGCCGAAAAGGGCCGTTACCGACATGCTCGTGGAGCTCCGTAGAATAATTGAGGTCGCACAGGACCGGAAAAAAGTCACCTCTATCTTCACGTTCGACGTCAAGGGAGCCTTTGATGCAGTTGAGCCAGCGAGAATGGAGCGACGAATGATTGAAAATCGCTGGCCTTCAAAGCTATGCTGATGGGTCAGAAGCTGAAGCATACCGAAGACGGCGGTGTTACCACGATCGAGGGAACCTCCGACAAGGTTCTCCGGTTTTGCCAGTATTATACATGCTTTTCATAGCCTCGTTGTATGAGAAATACTCGGAGCTTCTTGGATACGCAGACGACGGAGCTTTGGTGTTGAGTAGTTTGATATTCAACCGGAACTGTGAAAGCATTCAATTCTTCATGCAGAATTTTGAGGTGGACAGCCAAACCGGATTGGAGATCGACCCTGGAAAGTCAAGCACATCAAAGGCAGAAGAAGAGTCCTCGGAAACTCATCCATTTCGGTAGAGGGGTTGGGCACGATACCGCCCACTCCAGCAAATGCTTCTTGCGTTTGCTGGGGCTGCATTCAGATTCTAGACTTCTCTTTGATAAGCATATCGCACGACCGCGGGCATCAACCGAACCGGAGCACGAAGATGGAGACGGGACCAATTACGTCTCGATTACGAGGAATGGCGGAAAAAGAAAAAAGGTTATCGGTTACCGTCCATTGACGGGTGAACCCATTGAAGTGGGAGACACGGAACGGAGCTGGGCCATATTCTAGCGGCTAGAATCGAAAATGGTGACTTCGATAAGTACCATGACCGGTGGAACCACTATGGCCCCCGAGGATGCAAAGCTTGCAGCAAACCGAAAGAACGAGGACACTGGTGGACCTGTCAGGCTCTGCCGAGACCATCAGAGATCTACGAACAAGCTCCTGAAAAACCACCAAAGCAACAGCCCATGTTGCCAGCGTGTTACGCCGAAATCTCCGGCTGTTGGCGGAACAAGAACAGCCCGGGCGTCCCGAAGATGCTCTGTCTCAGGCGGAACCACGTGGGAGTTATGGAGTAGTTGGGGTAGTTATATAGATAGACCAAAGGGTGGTGTAAGGAGGGCTCTATGAGGATGTCGAGAGGTCTTCCGCCCTTCTATTAGTTAGAAAAAGCAGCAACAGTTATATAGAAGAAGGACAAAACCACGTGTACTCCACCGGGGCTATTCCCCGTGCCGACAGCCGGTAGCTTTTCGGACTACATAGCTTTAGCTTTTACCGCGACTAAAAAACACCAGGTACCAACGACCCTGGAACCCCGCAGGCCTGCCCTCAGGATGCGCCGGACGAAGAGCTCCCTTGGCCCCGAAGCCGGACTCCAAAAAGTCACAGGAGATGCTTGGATCTACCTGACATTGCTGGCCACCCGGGAGTTAGCCGGAAGAGGACATCAGCCAGTTTCTCACGTCCGGATCATGCTGTCGTATTGCTGCGAAATAATAGTAGGTAGACGTTAAATAAAAATCAATCAATCAAAGGTCTTTGTTCATCGTGTTATAGTAGTATGACGTTCTTGTGATATTAGTGCTTAGGTCTAGCCAAGCTAAATATATAATCAAAAGACAGACAATTTTTTATTTGCCGTTATATAATGCTAAACCCAATAAAAAGAATACCAATCCGTATTCCATCCCTGCATATCATATTATCTAAGATGTGATCATGGGTACCTCTGGGTGAATTCCGAGAGTGTTTGACCTTTTGTGACCACAAAACCTGCTTCTTGTATTTCTACGTACATTTCTTCATCTAGTGCCATATTTCCACGATATGATATATTATCACACCACGAAATCACATTTATGGCCAGTAGTAGGCACAGTCAAGTGGGTTGTCAGACTGAGTGCAGAAGGTCATCTGGATCGGCGAAGCGCCGACACCACGAGCAACCATTCTCTCACGCAGAGCAGACAAGCGTGGGGAAGCATCGTACTGGCTACGGTTCTGGCCGGAAGCATCGACGCGGCCACTCCAGAGGATCTCGCCCATGGCAGAAGCGCGGGGCCATACCAGACTGTCAAAGTTGGTGGAGTCGATGGTCTCGGACCAGACACCGGCCTCGCCACCAAGAACAAGAGCCTGTTCTTCAGTAGTCATACCAGCACGGGGATCGTACGAGTACATCTTACGCCAATTGTTGGCGGGAGAGCACCAATCTTTGAAGGGATAGAACTGCTCAAAAGCTGCGCCATTGTCGAAGTCGAGCCATTGACCACGACCGCAATCAAGGTACTATCAAGTTTTTGTTAGTTTGTTTCAGTAGCAGCATGAATACGAGCTGACTTACCCAGAATTCATAGTTGCTATCGACAACTTTGTGACCAGCAGAGGTGTACTCCTTGGTAGCGCCACCACCCAACCAGCTCTGAATGATGACGTCAGAGCCTAGAGTCAAGTTCCAATCCTTCAGCATCTCCTCCCAGACTAGGGGAATAAGATCGTAAGCACGGACATTGTCATGGGCTTTATCAACGAAGTCTTGGATAAGAGGCTGGATAATAGTGCTATCGTTAGAATTAACACCGGGGTCCAGGGAAGAAGTGTTGGCGTTGACTTCATCACCACCGGTGTGGAAGTATGAAGTGTATTGGTTGATGCGGGGCAGGAGGTCATCCCAGATAGTGTCGAGGAAATCATAAACATCAGTGTTGTTGAGTCTGAGGGCACCGCACGGGGGCTCGGCGCAGTACCAATGGTAAGGCTGCTCGTTGTAGGCAACAGTCAGCTCAGGGTGAGACAGAGCAACAGAGCCGGAGTGACCAGGCATATCGATCTCCATGATCACCTGGATACCGCGGAGAAGAGCATACTCGTATATGGCAGTGATGTCATCAGGGGTATAGACCTGTCCGGGGTAGTAGGAACCGGCCTCTGATAGCTCTGGAATGGCGGGAATCTCCAGAGGCCAAGACTGGGAGTCGGTGATGTGGAAGTGTAGACGGTTCATCTTGTTCCAGGCCATAGCATCCAAAGTGCGCAGGATATCGTCCTTGGGCATGAAGTTGCGAGAACCGTCGATCATGATACCACGATGGGAGTACTCAGGCGCATCGGATATGGTCACAGGAGCCGAGCGGGTATACCAATTGGTGCCCGAAGTGTGCTGGTAGAAAAGCTGAACAAAGGTCTCCAAGCCGTGCATGACACCAAGAACAGTGCTGGCGTTTATAGTGGCAGCACCGGCCTCAGACAGCGATAGAGTATAGGACTCATCGGACTCGCCATTCGGAGCAGTCAGCACAGACTCGGAATCGTTGCCAGTCAAGGAGATAGCCAAGCTGCCGACCAGACCATACTGAGATCCGTTCAGGTCGGGCTCGCCCAGCTTTCCGCGTGGCGTCAGTTTGTAGGGCACGAAGTTCTCGTTGAAGATGCCTTTCATCGCACGTGACACGGCAGCTTGGACAACAGACTTGCTGTCAAAGGTACCGTTGGGCGGCACATAGCCGTAGGTATAAGCCATCTGATGAAGGGGTAAAAGTTTAGTATTTTGAGCAACAAAGAAGTCAGCTTCCAGCAACTGCACATGTTGCAGGTGTTCGGACGAGGGCGATGGGATTGTGGAGAGCCAGCCTACATTTTCACCGTTGTAAGTGATGCCAAGAGTTTGAGCAATCAAGAGAGTAGTATTGCCAGTCGTGACGTTCTGGGGCACTGGCCAAAGCGCAGCCGCCTTTGACAGCAGCATGGCCATGGCCAAGCTCTTGGGAAGAGCCAACATGGCAGGCATTGTGATTGTTGATTTGATCGCGTATAGAGTGTATAGTGTAGAGCGTGGATTTTAGTGTAGAATGAAACGAAGGTGTATAAGTGCCGTAGGCAAAAGAGTGGATGCTGCTTTGTGATGTTGACGTCAAATGTAAAAGGAAATAACGGCCCTAACAAATAAGGAAAACAACCAACAGTAGCTAGCAATAAGTCGCAAGCCTCAACTCAAGAAAGACTCTTGGATCAATAATCAAATGGCAAAGAGAGAACCTCTTGTATGACGAGAGACCAGGTGGGTTATTGAATGAGGGAGCGTAAAGAGAAAAAAGAGAGGAAGCGGGAAACTCAAAGGCGAATGATATGGGAAAAGGAGGATTCAAATACAGAAAAAGATTGGCAGCTTAGACGTCGAAGTTATAATGATAAAGTGCCGGTCTTTCAAGAAACGAACGCTACCAAACTCAGAGCCCTTGTTCGCCTATATGTGCATGTACTATGTACTACATATGCATGTAGACTAGCCCTGGGGCCCTAGACGGTCCGTTGTACACTTGAGCTTGGGCTTATACTCCAAGGGCTTTCGCGCCGGCCGACAGCTATTAGTGGTAGACGATCAACTGGACAGCTAGGCTTGCCTAGTCGCCTTGCTTGCATAAGATGTCTGTAATCCAGAAGGTAACACTGCAAGTAGAGCATACGAGAGTGTATGTACATGCTATCTAGTTACAGTCGTACTGCGATCCAAAGTATAGTACAGCGTCACTACAGTCTGTAGTAGAACGGGTACAGGTTTCTTTTCTTTAGTTTTTGCAGTGGTGCACATACATATGCACATGTATAACCAAGTATAATCAGGCCAGGAACAGTGTTATGCAGTCTGAGAAAAGCGCAGATCGAAAGATAAACAAGCCAGATCAAAACAGCAAATTTAGAGCTGGGCGTTCCCTCTAAGACAAAGGGATATGTAAAGTGAGCACGTAGGCAGGTATGGGGCTGTAAAGCTGTAATAGCAGCCAGCACAATAGCTGTAACAAAAGTTTTCTCACACTGTGAGAAGATGAGCATGTACAGATCAGACCTGAGCCATAATAAACAAGAAGCCCTTGAAGGCGCTTGGGCGTCCAGAATCTCAGTGTGTTTTGCCGTATGTTCCCAGGAAGGACAAGGAAAAAGGACTCTTGTGACGATAGCTCCGCCTTGGCTAAATATGTATATATGTAGTTATGTACTTTTGTTTATATGTATAGATATAGATCTTTTCCAACTTGTGATAGGTTGCTCGCACCGTACTTGAGTAAGACAGGAGATGATGGCAATGTTAAGGTGAGATTGGAAGAGTCTTGGGGTATGGCTTCTCCTAGAGAGCTTATCCTAGGACATCGATCGCACTAGCGAATAGGCAACAAACAACTGCGATATATTGACGACTTTTTGGCTTTAGAATCCGATTTGGCGGGGCAAGATAGCTTTAGCTTTCCCTATCCCTATGAAATGAAGGTAGATCAGGAATAAAGGGAGAAAAGAAAGTCAAGAATAGACTCGAAACATGAAAGTCACAGCCTTGTTTAGGTTTGCAACCCTACAATAATTCTGCAGTTTCTACAATCAAAAAGACAGAATACGAAGGAACGTCGGAGATGGATGGGTCTCTCAAAGGCAGAAAAATCACACAGCGGGAAATTCGCTAGACCGCCTTCAACGACAACACAAATATATGTAGGTGGTATTTGCTCTTTGCATACTACCATTTTTTTCGTATTGAAGAAAAAAAAAAAAAAAAAAAGAGCTCTAATGCCTTCTTTGCGTGCTTATCATGCGGGTCGAGAAGAATAAATCATGAAGATTTGTCGCCTATAACAACGCTCTGTTTCTCAGCGCAACGTCATATCACAGGGGCAATGATCACTTTATAGTGATCATAGACGCTGATTCTAAGCGAGTAAAAACGTGATGTAGCACGAGATCAATAAACAATCGGACATCTAACTCGTCAGTTCTAGCAAGCAAAATCGAATGAATAATCTCAGCCTTGAGCCTGAGTAGGGCCTTTCCTTGCTCTCGTTTATCAGTTACAGATATACATGTATTCAAATCTACAACTCGACCCGAATTTTCTTCAATATCGGGAGCGTGGCCTGTAGCTTCGTTATAACTTGCCATGGTTCTCCTATCGTATAGATTTTTATGCTTTTCTACTCACGTCGAGGTCCAATATAGTCAATTTGCTGACGCGACAACCGACCTATGTGACCTATCTTACATGAAAAGCTCACAAATATCTAGCAACGTTACAGTCTGTTATCTCCATGGTTAACGACGCTCATCAAAAAGGCGAGAGCGGAGCATCGCCCGGCTTCTACTACATCCAATATGTGAATGTATTTGTATATCCACAGTGACTCTCGACTGATAACTTCGTTCTATGAATCTCCGCGGAGACAAACGCCAGCTCATAGAGTAAGCACTTAGCTCGTCCCTTGGCAAAGACCGGCTAAAACTGAGTGAGCTGGCATCCATTATCATAGCCACCCGTCATCCTGTATTATGCAGCCCGGAGACTTTTAACCAGAAGTCAAATACATAGTCAAATGATATAGCCGTACTTTGACTTTCAGCTGGCAGTCTGGCTTTCAACCTCCCAGGGGACTGGAAAAAAGAGGAGAGATGGTACGAATTAATGAACCAAAACAATAGTCATCACTATGTACATGCCTTGTCCAACGCAACCTCTTCAATTTCACGGCTTCTTTTGACTTTATGCTTGAATCAATCCCAATTCAAGCTTGTGTTGCCCATTCTCTTTGAGACCGTTACTCCCGTCCGCCTCAATGCATGTATCCTGTATCTTCCCGGCCAATAATTATAAGAAACTAACACAATAAAAAAGCTAAACATCACGCACCCATATTACGTCTACATGTCTCTTCTTCTTCTTTGTTTTTTGATCCAATACAGATTAAATAGTAAGAACTAAGCCCGTTCGAACATGACATACAAGACATGCAGTCATCGGTTTCTATATTTAACAAGCCACTCCAAATAGTATCCTGTACGGACCAAGTTCTTGGCAGTGACGGTGTAGGTCATCCAATCCCCAGGCCTAGCAAATTATCGTGCAGATCTCGTCCAGTATTTGTAGAAGAGCAGTTTACGAAGAAAACCAAAACCAAGAATCGAGAACCAACTAAGTAACTTAAACAGAAAAGGCGAGCAAAGAAAGGATGCAGGGTGCTTACGACATAACTTCCTACTAGCAGATCACAACCCTAATGCTTACTCCTTGATTTATTTTCGTGAAATACCAGCAGGTAAACGAAAAAGAGTAAAAGATTTAGTTCCATCACTGGCTTTGATCTGCTTCTTTCATACAAATATATCAATTGGACGCCCCGGAAACCCCCAAAAAAAAGGAATATAAAAAAGGGCATCTGAAACACCATCTCTACAATTTAAAATATTGATGTTCGCTCATCTTAGCGTTCGTTCCTCGGCTAGAATCGTACCGTCGAACTTAAGGCACATAGTGATCATAGTATAAAAAACCCGCTCATGCTCTGGACCAAGCCAAGATAAAGTTCGGACATATGCTGCTATTATCACACTAGACTATAAAGACTAGACTTTTAACAACTATTCTGTTGTCGCCCAGCAAGCTAATAACCTCTGCCAAGCAAGTTTGAAGGGTTTCGAAGTTCTTATGATGGGTTGTGCACTGACTCATCCTACGAAGAAGAAGAGGAAGTCCAGAAGCAATCCCGATATTTTATGTCAAGAGACAGGAAATGCAGCAAAAAGGTATACTTTGCTATCGAAGTGAGGACGGACCACATATGTAGTACAGAAGCTATTTTTGACGTAATAATTGTCACTAACAAGACAAACCAAGACCATTGGGGCTACCGAGCAATTATATTTTAGCATAATTCTCGCAAAGTTTGTATAGGTGGCACATATTGGTGATGTGAGAACACCGACATCAAGCCAGTGGTTATGTATTTATTAGAATATACATATATAATAAGCATGAAACAAAAATGCGTATCAGTGTAAAAGACTGCACAGATGATTATGACAGACTCCGACTTTCCCTAAGATAACGACAACAACACAATGGTATAAATATAACAAGACGAAAGAAAACAGTTACACACAAGATTAAAGAAGATGAATAAAAAAATCAAACACCGACTGGCTACTACGGCTGGGAAGAGTGAAATAAGGGAACAAAGCGGAGGACATTATAAAAAAAAATTAGGGAATAAAACACAAGCATATATCTTCGTTACACACTTCGCTATGAGTGCTGTTGTGTTTAAGGTTGTTGCTGCTGTCCAATTTGAAATTGTTGCATAAGCCGTATCGTATCATCGATCGAATATCCAATGAATACAGGACCGTTAAAGACCATTTGAGGAAGTCCTGAGCCTGGTGCCGAGTCCGCAGATGGCAGCTGTATGAACTGAGGATTATTTGTCTGTTGAGGTGGTGACACATATGGACTGGGCTGCTGTTGTTCTTGTTCTTGTTGTTGTTGTTGATGATGACTATGATTCTGCTGCCGAGACGGTGCAGGCGAAGGCTCTGGAGCTGGAGATGCTACAGCCGGCGTAAACTTTGACTGTGAGCGAGGACATGTAGGCGGCAACGGCGAATACTGAGCAGATGGGAGTGAAGTCTGAGGCTGCTGCGGAGCTGTAGCGTTATCGTAGTGAAGTCGAGGGTCGTTAGGAAAGGCTAGTGTGACTGGCGTGAATAGCAGATTAGGTGAAGGTTCTGGAGGTAGGACGGGTGAGCCAGACGGCAACGGTGGTCTTGTGGTGCCCATAGCAGCTAGCTTTGTATGGTCGAATGGGCACTTGCGGGCCTCGACGCTGGTGGCTGCTGGTCGTGGAGTGTTGGACCCAGTGGTGGGCACGTTGATATCGCTAGCACGCGGTGTCTGCGGCGATTGTGGCATGATCACAGGTACAGGCGCCGTGGACGCATCACTGGTATCGTCGTTGATATTACCGTCGACGTTGTTGTTACTGACGCTGTTGAATTTGCTCGAACTGCAGCGGCTGGACTGTGAGTCCATCATCATCGGAACGGATATGCCCCATGGCCTACTAGGAGACTCGCCAACACGCACCTCCTTCATGGGCCGGTCAAAGTGACTGCGGCGGTCACCATCCTCCGCCATGGCCTCGTCATCAGTATCGTTGCCTCCAGTATCGATGCCGGCAGTCACGCTGACCTGCTGAGCCCACGACTTGACGCGCTCTGCCTTGGCAAAGCGAGCATCGTCTTCCAGGACATGGCCGACTGCCTGTGCCTCATCTTCCTCCATTTTACGTTCTTGAGCCATTGTCTCCTCATGGGCCGCTGCTTCAGATGCTAGCATGGGCTTGTGGAGTTGACTGAGGCTTTCAATCATGTTCACAAGACTGCCGTACTTGGCGTCCAGCTTACGCACCTGTTCATCGTTTTGCTGGTACCGCCGGACGCAGATCTCGTGGCTTCGAGGCAGTTGGTGCTTATGAGTATTTACGTATTGAGCAACCTCCGCAGGAGAGTGCTTGTCTAGATAGCGGATGGGACATTTGATAGACACGTCGTTCTGTGACCCGGTTTCTTCAGCCACCAGCGCTGCACATATGGGGTCATACAAGGGCGAATGAGGGTTGTCCTCTTGCTTAGAGTCATCAATATACTCGTCTTCTTTGATCACACCATTCGGGTCATCATGGGCTAACGAGGCTTGCTTGTCGGCATGTTCCGCCTTAGCAACGGCTTTAGCCTGTGCCTGGGTCTTTGCCTGTTGATCTCGCCGCCTCTTGGCAAACGAGAACGGGCATTCAAGTTGACCTTTCCTCCCCTCTACTGTAAAGTCTTGTTCTAGTACAGTCGACATCGAAGTCACGGATGAGTGCGAATGCGTGGTGGTTTCTTTACTAGATGAAGGCGATGCCGAGTGAGTAATCTGGCTATGCACTACACGGGAATTGACCCCTTGCAATGAGGGCGGCTTCTGGCTGGCCTGCAGAGGCAGAGGCGGCGGCTTATGCTTGGGTGAAGTAAAAGTAAACGATGAAGTAGCGGACGACGAGGCAGCCAGCTGTGAGGCAGCACGTCGACCGTCACGGATCAAGAGCGCGATCTGATGCGACGCGTTTAAAGCGCCGTTTCGTCTCGGCAATGGGACAAGAGAGTCCTTTACAGAAGGGTGGTCAATGTATGTGGAGGGCAACTGGAGCTTGGAAATGGCTTCTGAGATCTCCGGTGCTGCAGGGGCATATTTATCGGCAAGATACTGAAACTATAAGAAAAAGACCAAGAGGGCCGATGTTAGCATTGAGGTTGCAAAACAGGTTTATTCCGAGCCGAGGTGTGGAGAGAGAGTTCCAGAAAGGGAAGAGAAAAAAAAGTAATTTTTCCGGTTTGATATCAGACAATGGTAAATTTTTGTCGATCTTCGGCGCAGTGAGCGACTCATGATCTAGAGCTAAATTTTTGTTCATCATAAAAATCATAAAAGGAGAGGGAACGAAGGAAATTTGAGATGCTCTTCATATCAAAAGAATATAGTTTTCTTACCTGTTCGTGAGCAAACCGAAGCTTGTGCTCCAAAATCGTCTTGCGATCCGTCAGACCCTGAACTTCGTCTGCTAGGGCACTGAAAGCTTCAACAAGAGTCTGAGTATTTCTGGCAACATTCATCGCCTGAACCGGCGCCAACGCTGCAACGGTGGCATTTAGACAAGACTGAGATGAGCAGCAAGATGCTGAATCTGAACTCTGGTTTCAGTAGTGAAGGCTAGAAAAGAAAAAAGAGAAAGGGAAGAGGAAGAAAGTCGAGAACCCGAGACGGGCGTCCAGGTTTTGACGTTGAATTTTCAGTGGAGCCGCGAGTCGGATTACTAAAAGAGTATGAAACTAAGGTGGGTCGATCAGCTGCCAAGTGCGAAGGCAGTGTCTGACACTGTCAACTATGACTGTGGTTTGCAGCGATGATGGTATTATTGTCAGGGCCATATGCCACTGCTCCAGGGGAAAGAATACAGTGCTAGCGATGCTTGAGCTGGTATTGCAACACTATAAAGCCTATGGCAGGCACAAACGTGGGGTGTTTATGGCGCTGAATAACGGAATACAGGGCGGGGTCAGCCAATAATGATCAGGTCAGTGCCGGCATTAGGGCCTGTGACGACATAAACGTCAGATGCTCTATGATATCCGTTTTGATTCCCAATCACCTTTCAATCCTGCTTTAAGACCATTGCTTCTATTCTCGCGTTCTTAAATGCCTAAATATATTGCTAGGCTCCGGTCGGCACTGCAATTCCGCATTTTATCACCGTTTCCACCTCAGCGCTCGCTCTTCAGCAGCCGATCGATCCACGCGTCTAGTCTGTGCAGTCGCCGCCACTATATCAGCTCAACTTCCGCTCCTAGTAACGGCTCCAGTAGCTTTAACGGTCTTGATACCACCGTTAATAGCTCTAATAGCTTCTGTCTTGGGCAAGGTGGCCCACCTCAGCGCGCAATGACTCGTACGTTCCTCGCTGTAAAGCAGCGCCACTCTGTATCTTATATCAGCTTCTGAATATTCTCTTGAAGCTTTTTTTTAAGGTTCTCATACGCTGTCCTACCTACTAAGATCATGCTCTTATTGCTAGCCTCCAAAAATAGCATGCAGGCTGCTTCGTCTGTGCCTATTCCCATGGCTATTCGGGGAAGCGAAACAACGACATATCGTACAGGTAAGCTAGCATATATAGTGTATTACCAGATCCACAACTACAACTAGTGGCACTATCGACTAACAACTATACAGGCAGATTAGTGATCACAGAGATGACCTTCAAGGTCCCTCTCGATTACACAGCCAACAACCCCGACGATACCATCACGCTATTCGCGCGGGCCGTTGTCCACTGCGACAAGCCTGTCGCCGAGATGACCAGCAAAGACGAGCCACTAAACAAGTCTAAACCATGGATTGTGTATCTTGAAGGCGGCCCCGGTTTTGGTTGTTCCTACCCAACTAGTCATCCTATCGTTGGCCGTTTAAATGAGTACCGCTATCTCTTTCTAGACTACCGCGGCACCGGCTTGAGCACAACCATATCTGCCGAGACTCTGCGTGGTAAGGATAATGTCGAGAAAGCTGCCTACTTACGTCTCTTTAGACAAGACAACAATGTGCGCGATCTTGAAGCAGTACGCAAGAACCTATTTCAAAACATGTCTACGACTGAAAACGAAAAGGCACAATGGTCTATATTTGGTCAATCCTTTGGTGGATTTGTTAGCATGACGTACCTATCCATGTTCCCAGAATCTCTGCGCGAAGTCTTCTTGACGGGTGGTCTCGCGCCCATTGGCGAGTCAGCTGATACTGTGTACAAAGCTACCTTTGAGCGTGCCGTTGAGCGCAATAAGGCCTTTTATAAAAAGTTCTCCGATGACGCTGCCAAAGTACACAGAATATGCCAACATATCGAAAGTAACAGCCATCTTAGGTTGTCTAACGGAGGAATTCTCACGGTTACTCGATTTCTAACCATGGGCATTGCTTTTGGACAACATGGCGGTATCGATCGTATCCACTCCATCATCAGCAGGTCGGTTCTTGATTTAGACACCTTTGGATATCTAACAAGCCCTACTCTAAGTACTATCGAACGTGAAACACAGTTTGACTACAATATCATATACGCCATCCTTCACGAGGCCATATACTGTGACGGGCCGGGCTCCATCTCTAATTGGGCTGCTTACCGTATCGGAAGCGAGCATCCCAACTTCTCGTGGCTCAAGAGTGACTCAGTCTCTGCCTTCAGCGCCTCATCCCCACCCTTCTTCTCGGGCGAGATGATATTCCCTTCCCACTTCACCACTAACCCTGGACTCAAACCCTTATTTCACATTGCTCAAGAGCTAGCAACTCATGACAATTGGGCACCCATCTACGATCAAGATCGTCTTGCCAAGAACGTCGTGCCAATCTATGCCGCTAGCTATGTCGACGATCTCTATGTCGACTCTAAACTGGCCCGTAACACGGCACGCAAGGTTGGATCGTGCTCGGTGTACGAGACCAATGCCGTGTATCACAACGGCCTACGAGCCAAGGCAGATTTGGTCATCGAGGCTCTCCAACAACTACGTTTGTCCACCCTTGACTAGTCGATCGAGGTTCTGTTCTACTATATGTTGTACATATTTCTTTGAAATCTTGAAACCGTGTCTATAACAAAGCATCAAGGATAGGAAATTGGGGGGTCTTTCTAGTTGTCGTTATGATCTCGCTCCGTCTAAACCCAGTTTAAGCTATTGTATCTTGGGACAGGCAATCGTCGGACGACCTTCTCTCTATGATTTGTTTTTGAAAAATATAAATTAATGTAATACATCATCGTACACTATTATGTCATTACTCTATTCAGTCATACATTGTCTACTTTCGACTTATAGTTAGGAATCTCTCGAACCCAAATTCACCGAGCCTCTGTGTGTAGATTTAATGTAGAAGGCCACCAGGCTTACCCATGATATCTTGGTACGCCCGGTCTCTATACTCATCTTCCTCATCATCATTGTCATCAACACCCCACAACGACACGGCATCTTCATCAACTATGACACTAGGCTGATCGTGGGAAACCAAGCCTCTCTCGATATCATCGTCGCCATCGCCTACCGTGCCGCCACGCACAATCTCCGCGGTTCTAGACATGGTGCGTCCATAGATGACATATGTCACAGTAACACCGACTACGCCAGCAAGGCCCATGCTCAGATAGTTGACAAACTTCTCGCCAGCTGACATTGTATCGCCATTTTCGGCTAGAAGGGCAAGTCTACTAGCAAGCCAAATATGTATGAACAGCTTGGGGCTGTTGTATATATTGTTAGCAGGTGTTCGATACTTGTGGATTGTATATTAGCTTTACTTACGTTGATAGGGCCGTGGAAATGGCAAAGGAAAGCGGTGTAATGGTTGGGATGGTAGCCAAGAAGCCATTTGACAGACTGAATGGCAGCGGGCAGAAACGAATCAGGGTCAGCATCAACAAACCGTCCTGTCTCAACACCTGGCCCAGAGCTACAAAGCGTGGATCCTGTCCAACCAATCTATGCACGTAGCTACTAAAGATAGTACGACTAGTCAAGAATGACACCGAAGAGCCAGCAATACACGCCGTAGCAACGATTGGCCAGGCGCCGGGGAATCCAAACACGAAGCCCGCAATGGTCGACGCCGAGCTAAAACCAATCATCGGAGGGAAGGCCGTAACAAACACCATCAACCAGACAATGACCCAGCCGCCACTGATATCACGCCATTTGCGAACCACCGGGATAAGCGCCGCCATGATTCTATGCGAGAAGAGCACCATAGTCAACACGAACCCAAAGCCTAGCACGCCGCCAATCACAGCGGCGATGCGCTGTAGCGGACTCAGCGCTAAAAAGCGCTTCATCAGCGAGAAATACAACACCGCGCCGCGCTGCTGCACGGCGTGCCAGGCCGAGCGGGTCCGTGTTCCCGTGTTATTGCTGCCGTAAAGTCCGCTGTCCATGCGGGAAGAACGCTGTGAGAGACGCATGCTCGATGTCGATGGGCCAGACACACTACTGCGCGGTCGTACCCATGGCGGCACTGGTGAGCTGCTGGTTAAGTATGGTGTGGTCGGTGGCGAATGGCGGGGCGAGAGCGATAACGCCTTGGCCGTGGTATCGTAGTCGGCGGGCATGGTCGATTCCGATGATCTTGGGTCTTGTGGATTTGTTGTTGGGGTTTTTCTGTTCTTCTTTTCTTTATACTTTGTTCGAGAAGAGACGTAGAGTGAGGGATTAGTGTACAGGATTATGTGGACAGCGCGAGATTGGAAGTCGGGTTGTATCGAGATAATTTGGTTGGCTATGTCGTTGGAAGGAGATACATGAGCTGCGCTACAGGTATAGCGCGGGATATCAAGGATTCCTGAAACAGCTTGATCGTGCGAAGAAAGAGGAAGGGAAAAAGCACATTAACAACGTTCTGTGTAAAATACTAAGAAAATATGTTTATAGAAGAATAAAAGAAAAAGAAAAACGAATGAGAATGAGAAATAGGAGACCCAAAAGTCATCGTAATCGATGCGATTTATGCGGCCTGTTGCACGTCCAAGATGTCTGACTAAACAGTTACAATTCGTGCCAGTCTAGTCAGCAAGAAAAAAAAATCGAATCAAATAATCATCAACTTACCCTAGGCCTTGAACCTGACAAGACAAAATAGGTCACGATTTCGGGGCAGTGGTTGTTTCTAAAGTGTGGCTTAGAGCTCCTTTTTTATTCCTTTTCCATCTTGTTCTAGTAATAAGCTCTTATAAAAATAAAGTCTGATAAAGTCGGGAATTATACGCCAGTCAATTCAGAAGTTATTTCCTAATGCTACACTAATCAGATTTGGCAGATTTAAAGTATTGTTTTAGAGAAGCTCGTAGCTCTATCTTCCATATATCTGTACAACATTTTGACCTTGAAGAACTAAATTAGAGACAAGAAATACCCTATCGCTGACCCCACGTTTAACTTCACTACTTCTAGCTGTAGGGTTATATACATTGATCAAGGGTTATTTATACATTGATTATGTCCATTATGCTCACTCTGTCACATTACATAATACTCTAAAGAGTGCCTATTGGAACGGGATTTTATGATAATTTAACTTGCTTATTCTGTTTAAGGGCCTATAAAAGTCTATGAAGCCTCCGGGCTGAAGTCGGCGATGGAGAAGAGTTCCCGGTACTGGCAAGCGTCGGATACGATGACCAGCATATTAGACTAACTATGCACAAAAGCACCGTAAGGGATCCCTTTTTTGATATATTTTTGATCTCCATCATGTTCGGCGACGCCACAATATGCTTCCTGCCATATGGTGATATTCCCAAACTTTTCAATACTAAACCACGCCCCATATGAGCTCTCACAAGAAATATTGTGCTAGGCCGGACATTATTAAACCATCAAGGTGTGCTCCGACCATAGCTCTTGGAGACTTAGAGGCTACCTATATATTATGGCGTATAAACTTATAAGTTTAACTTGAAGAAGATAGAAGGAAAAAGGTAGAGTTGACCGAGAAGTATTGAAAGAGGGAAGTCGAGTGAGCGAGGAGAGCACAAACAAGGGTGCTATGTAAGTGAAAGAGAAACGAAGAAAGATTGCAAACAAGAAAGAGATAACAAAAAACAAGACGAATGTGATGATCATGGATCAAGAACATGATCTCTATAGACACATGTAAGTATCAAGCACGATGAACAGCAATCGGAACACGAGGAAGATCGGCACGCACGAGCATGCGCACCTTTCCGTCTCCGATTTCGACACCCTGGCTCAGAAGGTCGTTCTTACTCTTCTCCTGTCCAGGGCTGCTAGACTGTTCTTCGCGCGAGAGGGTCTTGTCCCAACTACGGGCATCGATACCGAGGATACCGCCCATGTTATTGCGATCACCGGGAACAGAGAACTCACGGAAGGCATAGCGCCACTCATTAAGAAATGCGCGAACGGACTTTCCGACCTTGTCCTTTCCGTTCTTGCTGTGGTGACCGGTGCCAGTGATAGCATACACAGGACGGGATTCAGTGTTGTTCTCAAGAAGGATGGTCTCGAGATAGCTGACTGCCTCGTCGGCATGTAGACCATGAAGATCAACATAGATCTCTGAGATGCCAATGTTTTTCTTGTTGCGCTCTTCATAAAGTTCGCGAGCAGCCTCGCGGTGAGCCTTCTTCATGAGCTCATTTTCACTCTGGCCACGGAGACTCAGGGCTTTGGCGGCGCGTGCGTCATTGCGATTCCATGCTTGGGCAGCACTGAAGGTGATGTGTTAGTCTCCATGTATGAATAGGTGATGATTGTTTATAGGCTTGTCTTACCTTTGTAGAAACTTGTTGCGCAGGCCGCCATGCTTGATAGCTTCCTGACGAGCCTTGAGATAGGCCTTGTTGGCGCGGTCTCCAGTCTCCAGCCATGGGATGTGCTTAGGGGCAACGATGGCCTGGGCGGCGGCACTATTCTCACGGCTACCTTGGGCTCCGGCGCGGACTTTCTTTTCGGGACGGGCTATAGGGACTGGCGAGGGAGCCATCTTGACTACGTCGGCCAATAGGCTAGGGGTGTAGCCATCCTTGTTGCCAGCTCTCTTGGTGTGAAGCTTCTTTACTTGCTTCACACTGGCACCTAAAGAAGGAAAGGCATCGGTATCGTCAAGAGCGGGAGCTTGATCCTTGGGCGGTTGATGCCTGCTGCCGGGGCGAGAGCGGTTGCGAGGGGACTCTGAGCCGTGGACGTGGCGTAAGCTGGCAGGAGGAGTGAATGAGCGATGATATCCGCCTCCATATCCACTAGCCATGCTGTCAGGGGTACCTGGCTGCAGAGAGGGGAAGGAACTGAAGTCCTGAATGGGAAGCGAACCCCCCTGTCCCTTTGTAGGCGGTGTGTTGGTACCATCCATAGTTAGGCGGCTCATAAGCTGGGCTGGGTCATGCGAAAAGATGCATGTTTCGCCAGCAAGACAATTGCCAACAACCCAGTATCTGCAGGTTATTGTTATTAGCTTGAAGAAATAGACTAATGGTGTATGATGAGGAAAGAGTAATAAAAATATAGAAAAAAAAAGCCATGTGAGGGAGAAAACAGAGTTAAAAAAAAGTACGTACTTGCAAAGATGATTACTGAGATCGTGACTGAAACGGCAGTCCGCACGTAGACATTGGCCGGTAGACAAAAAGAACTTGCAAATAACACCGGACTTTTGGTTGATGGGCGTTGAAGGGCGGTGATCCACGCTCATGGTTCTACCGACTAGGACAGTGCGCGGCTCGTCAGAAGACTCGGTGCCGGTGGCCTGCGACTCCATGATGGCAGCCACAGTAGCACTAAGATCGTAACCGTGCGAGGCCAAAGCCGTCTCGATTTCCTCGTCAGTGCGCGACTGGCCTAGAATCGAGCGCAGCATGTCGTATGGGGTCATGTCGTTTTGCTGAGAGGCGAACGACGAGAACTCAGGGGCGGCGGCATTGAGCATGCTTATGCTGGTTGTAGTACCGACTGAGGAACTCAGGCTGACGGCATCGTCGGCGACAAGCCACTCAACATTCTCGGTCTGGTATTCGTTGAAGGTCTCGGTCGACGGAGTCGGGTCATTGGCGAACTCGTAGGCATTGAGGCTAGGGCTGTTAGGGATCATGGGTGAAGCGAAGGCAAGTCGCGGAGACGGCCTCGGCGATGAGAAGGGCGAGGCGGCAACCGAGTGTGCGGTGCGAGGAAAGCTGGACGAGATAAAGCCGGGTGGCGCAAGCGGACTCACGCCCAGGCGCGGTGAGCCGGACATGGGAGTGGAATTGCCTCTCCATGATGCAGGCGAGGGCCGGCGTAATATGGTCTGTCGTATTGGCGGAGGTGATGCTGAAGCAGAACCTTCTCGATATCGCCAGAGGACATCGAGGATAGCATTTTCTAGGGCGGAACCCTCGAGAGTCGTTTCTTTGCGGAAGAGCTCCTCCAGCTTGTCGGTCTTATCCTCGTCCTGGAGATCTGGATCGCGCAGAATAGGCAAGCACTGCTCGTAGTGTTCGTCGGAAACCATGTCGGGCAATATGCATTAAGAAGAAAGTTGTATGTAGAGGATGTAGTAATGGGAGTAGGAGGACTACCGGCGAAGAACAGGAAGCGGCGCAATATCAGAGAATGGCAGAGAGCAAAGAGTAGAGAACACAGAAATGTACGCGAAAAAATGGAACAAGGTAAGAAAGCTGAAGGGAGAGTATGTGAAGAGACGAAGACAAGAAAGAAAGCGGTCTAAAAGTGAAAACAAAGACGATGATGGCTAGGAAAAAGAAGAAAAACGAAGAAGAGTACGCTGACTTAAGTGATTGCCAATGATAGGAAGACAGAAAACAAGGAAACAAGAGAAGAGAAGACCAAGCAGGGAATGGACGAGAAAACAAAACAAAAGCAGAGCGCAGAGGATAAATTAGGGGGGTATAAGAAGAAACTTGAAAGCAATGCAATGCGTAGCTAAGATGAGAGAGCCTAGAAAAAAACGAGAAACTGCGACGAGAGAAGGGAAACAAAAAGGATAATGATAGGATGAAGGCTAGAAAGTCGGACCAAGATAATCAGGATGTAGAGTAGTAAACAGTGCTGAAGCTCCCAGTGTTTCTAGCGCTTCTAGTGCTTTTTTTCCTGCTAATGCTACAGAGCACCTTCAGTGCTAAGGACGGATGGATGATGGAGGTTGGATAGACCGAATAGGCTGAATGGGTGAGTGGATAAATGGATAAGTTCAATGAGAGAAGTTAAAAGGCCACTGGGATCTGAGCTGTAGAACAAGTAAAGTACAAGTACAGCTAAAACTAGAAACAAGGCAGCGAAAAAGCTAAGCTTACTGCTAGCTGGGCCCGAGTGGAGCAGTAAAGACAGCGGATCTCAGGCCCAAGCTACAAGCTAGGCCACTAAACCATGCCACTAAACCAGGCTAGGCTTAGAAAAGCGGGTGGAGCTTGGAGAAGCGCAGCGAAGAGCAACGTAAATGAGAGTAGAGGAGGTAGAAACAATAGGCATGAATAATAAACGGGGTTTAAATGAGAGGCTTCCGAAGGAAGAACAAGACAAGATGCCAGCAAGGAAGAACTAGGACGAGGAAAAGAAGACGATGTACAACGGGCTGAGACTATGAAAAATTAAGAAGCATGTTAGCTTGAGTCTGGCGATGGGAACAGACAAACACTGCAACGTGTTGTGATTCCACTTCCTCTACTCCTGTACAGTTTAAGCTAGAGCATCTCAGAAGGGCAATGCATATACCCGATGGCTACATACAAATATGGACATACAACTAAGGACATGTACACAGGTAATATGTACAGCAAGCTTACAACTATTTTTCAACTGTTTCGCCCAGCCGCTCACGTAGTAGTTGTTTGTTCATCTGGCAACTCGAAAACCAGAATAGAAGGAATATCCCACGGCGAGACCCCCCGAGAAAAAGGAGGCAGCTTGTTGTTGAACGAAGCCTGCTAGTAGCGTTGTTCTTTGGCACTTGTACATGTATATTGTGTACAACTAACGCACCACGTAAGGGGGTCTAGTCAGCCAATGAGACCTTTGTTGGCACCTATATTAGGTAGTACGAGGAGGGCTCAGAGGCTTACTGCTCTCTAGACATGACGATGGTTTCACTCACTCCCAGGACCGCTTCTCTTGAAAACTAATCTTACATTAATTCTGCCAATATTATGCCTCTAGTTCTACAGAGAAGAAGTCAAAATAGAGGTGAGGTCGCTGCTGCTGGGTTGTCGGTCAGAGCGTTACAGTGCTAGAGGGGAAAGAGACAAAAGGAACGATGGGAAGGAAGAACAGATCAACCTCGAAGAAGCACTACAGAAGCTATTATTCTTCCTTTCTGGGCTCCGGGAATTCCAAGCCTGAATAGGAACGGCCAAGAGCAAAACAGGGGCTTTGTAGAGACATTGGGCCAGACTTTCATACAGATGTACATAGCATCATGAGATATGCACGTAGGTATTAGGTGTTACTGTCGCTGTAGTTGCAGTAGCTACAGTGACAGTGGCCCTTATTTTGCAGTAGGTCGCATTAGCGCACGCTCTGCCCATAGTGGTATTTAGGTACTTCTACAGCGCGCATTATAGTGTGCATTATATAGGGAATTTGAGGAGGGTAGGGTAGGACAGAATGCAGTACGGAGTGCATTACAGCGCAAATTACAGCGTTAATTACAGAGTACGGTCCCCAGTGGAACCTTTTCTATTGTTTTCTTTCCTCATTATTTCTGATTTATAGAGGGGCGGCCAGACAAAAACGTGGGGTTGATTTCAGCTGCCTGAAAAGACGTACAGTGCAGACCAATACTGACACGGCATGAACAGGTAACGAGGTACACTCAATTGTATTGAGATATGTGTACTCGCCCCCCAGATCTGTACCTGATTGCACAGTGCGGCGCACGCACAGATCCGCGACCTGGATATGATTTCTTCGTGGGCCTTGTCGAGAAAAAAGAAAACCACCGACCGCTCTTCGACTCGGTACGGGTCACGCACTAGGCCGTTAAGATGCGAATTCGTTCTCGCCGTCGGTGTGAAGCAAGAGACAAAAAAAAAAGACCAAAACGGTTGCGATACGAACTTCGACCATATTTCGACTAGATTCTCCAATGTCACCCTAAGACGCATGCCATAGGGCACTATACAATAAAGGCTCTTCTCTTCTGCCTTCTGCACATAATCATCTCGTCCTGCAAGCAATGGTACGTCCAATCTATCGCCAAAGGTTTGCAAGTGGATGGGCCTCAATCTTTGAGTCCATTAGCCCGCCAATCACATTGGACTTAGTCTGTAAGCTGGTCCAAAACTCGAGTGCGCAGTGGAACAACAAGCGGCCTCCTTCAACAGATCTTTCAATAGAAGCATGTGGTTCCTCTTGTATACATTGTGTATGTATGTATACATGTACGTAGTAGGAAAGATAACATCTAAGAAAGTTGCTTGTAAAAAGCGCACCGTAATGGCTTCATTCTTGTGTCTCCTCTCCGTGTCTACAACTACTTCTAGGGACACTGCCAGTACATAAGCGCCAATTTTTTATATTTTTTTTACCAAGCTGCAACTATTCTAGTTATTCATAGAGGTCTCTATTTTGGTTTTGATGTGCATGCCCCTGGTTGACAAGCGACCCGTCTTCCGGCTGTTCTGAGACCGAGACGTCTGAAGATGAGCAAAGTGTGCTCTGGGCATCTATCATACTTGACCCCTTTATTAGTGTCTTCGACCATAAGTATGGTTCTACTCAATGCTACCACTGATACTGCATATAAAAAAGGTTCTGCTGGTGGATTTCTACATGTACGTATATGTAGGCTTCTAGGGCAACCCGCTGCAACATTCGGGAGGCGATCCAGAATCAGTCAAAACTTAGAATTTGTACGTGCATCTACATTTGCATTCCTATATCAGATATCACTTGGTGTCTTTTTCCAATGTGTCCTTCAAGAAATTTATTCTAGACAAATGCAAATGCAAATGCAAATGCTTTGCTTTGTTTGCTTCTATTTACAGCCCGAGACGTAGTGTCAAGATATGGAAACCCAACCACGCTATGATCGTCGCCCCAATTGGTCAATGCCGGCCAGAGTGATCCTCGGAAACTTTGTCAATGGGTTATAAGATCAGGATGAGAAGAAAGTGAGGTGAGAGTTGTTTCGCCTTAGCCAGAAAAAAATCAAGAATAAATATTTTATATGATCATGAAAATTAAGAATTTAGATATAAGGCCTGTGACCGCAACGCCGTGCATTCGGAGATCATTGCGCAACCAGATTCTGACATATACGCTATTTGTGCCCTGTATCTATTTCGCCTTGATATATGTGATATAAGTAACTTGTAGATATCTACTTGAAAATTACGTTATCCACACGATAAAGCTGCCACAGGTGTGCTTTTTCACAGTCGAGAAATATTGAAGCTGTGCTAGTACAATATTCGCTGTAGGTACCCGTTTCTCGGCTCTAGCACCATGTGGCTCAGATTGAAACAAGTGCCTATCTATCCCTTTTGTTTGATTCACAGCCAATGCCCTGATACCTCCTTGCTCTCATTCTTCTTCTTCTGACGAGGATTCGTCATCAACGCCAAATCCGAAGCTGAAGCCCGACTCCTTTTCCTTTTCATCTTTCACAGCAATAGCTTCGTCCCACTTACGCTTCTTGCCCGCCAGTTTTTTTTCGTACAATTGCAGGCTCTCTTCGACCATCTCGGGGAAGCGCTCTTTCAAGCGTTCCACAAACAGATCATAAGGGTTGGTGACATCATCCTCGAAACCACTGACCTGGTCTGCCTTGTCCTTCAAGAACGAGAGCGCCTCTACTAGATGATGAAGATTACTAGTGCAGGGCACAAAGTTCTGTGTTAGTGCTATACCGTCCTCGAGATTAACCACCAGATGCCACCAGCCACTAGGTACATGAAGGATCTCGCCCGCACCACAAAATCCCTCAATGCACCCGGCGGTCTGCCGCGCTTCCGCGTGGAACTCTAGTAGCCACTCGGCGATACTTAGCGGGCTGGTAACCTCGCTGCTGTCTTCCGACACATATACGCCGGGGACTTGCGCGTTGGGTGGGAACATGATCCAGTACTTTGAGCCCTGTACCACAGCGTTCCATGCACTGGTAGCGTTGGGGTCTTTGTGGAAGGTTGAGCCACTACGGGCCGGCCCGATGATGAGCCACCGATGAGCCGGCCGTTGGTCCCCAAGCACCTCGAAAAGATCTGGCCCGAATACTTCTGGCTTTCCATACATGTCGTTGGCGCCATGTCCCACCGTTATTGACATCTTGTCGGCAAACTTTTTGTCAAAGAGATATAGCGGACTCTCGTCGTTTGTGTTCTGCATGTACTGTACATAGCTCTTGAAATCCCAGTCTACGCACTCAGCACGGAACACTACGTCGCTATACCTTTGTAGTAGCGATTCAATCGTCCACTCCTTGATTGCTGGCCAGTGCCTGACGTAGTTAGTAAGCACAAACGGCCTTTCTCCCCAGCTAGACGCAAAGTTCTCGTATGACAGCGTCTCCATGCGGGCAATCTGATTACGGTCGGGAATGTTGGAGGTGAACTTGGCTAGGTCAATATTGCTACAGAGAAACGGACGATGAAGCACATCAGAAAAGACGTTGCTACAGTCTGGCGTTTGGATGGGCTTAGGGTCAGCCATACACCCACGTAGCAGGGAGCGCCAAGTCCCTAGCCAGTATAGCTGAGTTGATGTTCGTTTTGAGGATCTGACGATGGCTATTAGCGTCAAGTTTGATTTTTACGTTGAACACTAGGAGACAGCAGGTACAGATGAATAACATAGGGTCATATAGATATCTACGGCTATGTGACCATCGCCCTATCATCTCGTCTCATGCATGCTTACTGAAGGAATAATTGCTTCCAGAGATCGTCCGAGTTGCTACAGGCGAAGAGATACCGGCATGTCGCACCAAGGTTTGCAAGTGAGGAAGCATCTAGATATTCTAATAAGACCATTAAGGTCTCATCAGACAAAAGGCGGAAAGAGCCCGCATTGGACTTGGCGTTTGGAGACGACGAGAGGTATGAATTTCCTAGCGGCTTGACGCCGAGTGGATGCGTTGGTATGGCTCCGGATGCGGTCATATCGTATATCAGTATAATGTGATATGATGTAGATATCAATATATAAGCAGGGCCAATTACAGCGGCGATGGCTACTACTTTCGGCGTGAGGCTCGGTGGGAAAAAACAGGGCGATAAAGTGGGCCGCCGTTCTGCCACAATTATTTTCTTCTTTTTCCTCTTTATTGATCACGAAGTAGAAACACCTTTTCCGTTCCTTATCAGGAAAGAGTCGTGATTGAAAATCAGCAGCACACAATGCCACTGGAGGCAAGTTGTTGTTACTATATCTGTAAACAGAATTCTAGCTCAGCAAACACGAAGTCCAGATGAGAACGCTTTCATCACATAAATATCACATGATGTATACAAAACGATATCAGCAATTCAATTTTGCGAAGTTTTGTGCCTAGTCAGATGATGTGGAACCCGCTACAGTTGTTCTAATTCTAATTTGCTATACAAGTAGTTGTACACAACTATGGCTATCACGATGACCTCGCTCAATGACCCTCAACCTCAAAGAAGAAAGAAGAGGCCCTAGACGTCACGGCTACACATGCAGGGGGCATCATCATCTGCAAGGCCAGCCAAGCCATGTCTGGCCAAGTAGTCAAAATGCAATAGGTTCTATCGCGGATATGCTCTCTGCTCTGTTGTGGAGGGGACCCCGTAGTGGATGCGGCCCAGGTCGTCAATGACCAACCAAAGTCTATTGCCTTGTCTGATGTGTTGCTTGCTTGCGTCTGGTGGCTAGAGCCTCCATCTTGGCCGGTCCCTCTCAAGCGGCAACGAAAGCTTAAACTACTAAGACTTAGGTTTAGGCGGTGTCATGCAACCAATACTCTAGTTAATCTTTGGTTCAATTTTTTTCTTTGGCCCTCCTACAGCAGCAGTTGCTGAGTTTGTCTAAACGGGCGCGCTTTCCTTTGCTCTTCTGGGATTGCCACCCCACCTGAGCCCTAATGTAATTTTTTAATTTTTTTCCCAGGCTCTGGTCCAAAAGTACGCACACGCCTGAGTTTTTTCCTGGCTTTGGACGACTGTGATTAGCCAGTGGCCCAAGAAAAGTCGGAAAAGTGGGGCATCTTTGGCTGTACGCTACGGTAAGTGCTCCCCTCTTGTCAAAATTTTATATTTGCTATAACTGGATCGCACCCAGACTGAAATCTTTTTCCGGTTTGCTCCCTCCACTCCTGTTTCCTACTGGATAACAACCACACATAACCATCATCACCACATTTTTCCCCCTAGACCCTTCTCTTGCCCAGTCGCGAGAGTTTTTATCTAGGTTTTACATATACTCAAGTTCGCCCTTTTCGCGAACTTCTTGTTGCTCGCACGTCCTCGTCGCTCTTCTCTTCTCCTGTTTCTAGTCTTCAAGCAGTGCTTGATCTAGAAACTCTTTACACCCTACCGCAATCATGGCTACCGAGGGTCTTACCGATGTGCCTGAGGGTGAGTATCTTCTCTCTCTGCAAGCCCAACTTACGTCTTCGATGGCCTCACTCGTCTTTGTATCTCCTTGGAATGTCGATATCGTTGGTCTATGGACGACACTTTCTTCTATTATTTGTGTCGTCTCCCCCCCTGGCGTCAACCCCACCTTCGAAATTACCGCCCCTCCTATGTCAACAACAGCCAAATGTATCGACAACCACAAAGACATTGGGGCCATCGATTGCCAGTGAGCATCATCTAAAATTTTATGTATACTAATATAGAACCTCATATTTAGCTCAGATCGAATCCAACTACGATGAGACTGTCGACTCCTTCGATGACATGGCTCTGAAGTCCGAGCTGCTGCGCGGTAAGTCAAGACAATCAATTAGCCATCATATCATCATTTACCCCTCGAAACTTCATAGATCATGTGCGATACAAATGTTCATTCAATGTGGCGTATCGCATCGTTTATTTACGTTTTCACTATTCGCTCTATAATGCGTATCAACTGGCTCTTATACTAATAATTCTTCCTTCTTTTTAGGTGTCTACGCCTACGGTTTCGAGCGTCCCTCGGCTATTCAGCAGCGTGCCATCATGCCCGTCATCAAGGGTAAGTTGTCGTCCGATAAGGGGCTTGGAGGAGTATCATTGTCATCAGGGGCATCAACCATAACTATACAACTAGTCTACGTTGAACTAGCCTAATGACCTGTGGCTCCCACCCCACACATCAATTAGCAACTCATTCTTAGCGAGAAATGCATGCTAACTCCTACGTTTTACTTTCTAGGTCACGATGTCATTGCTCAGGCCCAGTCCGGTACTGGTAAGACTGCCACTTTCTCGATCTCTCTGCTGCAGAAGATCGATGCCAACGTGAAGGGTTGCCAGGCTCTGGTTCTGGCTCCCACTCGTGAGCTGGCCCAGCAGATCCAGAAGGTCGTCATCGCCATCGGTGACTTCATGAACATCCAGTGCCACGCCTGCATCGGTGGTACCTCCGTCCGTGAAGATATGGCCGCTCTCGCCGAGGGTCCCCAGGTCGTCGTCGGTACCCCTGGTCGTGTCCACGACATGATCCAGCGCCGCATCCTGAAGACCGACCACATGAAGATGTTCATTCTTGATGAGGCCGATGAGATGCTGTCTGTAAGTATTTTCTTGATTTCATTCCATCATCTCAACTTGTACATGCAGCATGCTAACTTTCCTATAGCGTGGTTTCACCGAGCAAATCTACGACATCTTCCAGCTGCTGCCCCAGTCGACCCAGGTCGTTCTGTTGTCCGCCACCATGCCTCACGATGTCCTGGAGGTCACCACCAAGTTCATGCGTGACCCCATCCGCATTCTGGTCAAGAAGGACGAGCTGACCCTGGAAGGTATTAAGCAGTTCTACATTGCTGTCGAGAAGGAGGACTGGAAGCTGGACACTCTTTCCGATCTGTACGAGACTGTCACCATCACTCAGGCCGTCATTTTCTGCAACACCCGCAGAAAGGTCGACTGGCTGACTGAGAAGCTGACCTCCCGTGATTTCACCGTGTCTGCCATGCACGGTGACATGGACCAGGCTCAGCGTGACCTGATTATGAAGGAGTTCCGTTCCGGCTCCTCGCGTGTTCTGATCGCCACCGATCTGCTTGCCCGTGGTATCGATGTCCAGCAGGTTTCCCTGGTCATCAACTACGATCTTCCTGCCAACCGCGAAAACTACATCCACCGTATCGGTCGTGGTGGTCGTTTCGGTCGTAAGGGTGTTGCCATCAACTTCGTCACCGCTGACGATGTCCGCATGATGCGCGAGATTGAGCAGTTCTACAGCACTCAGATCGAGGAGATGCCCATGAACGTCGCCGATCTTATTTAAGTTAATGGATACCCCCCACCCATCTTCTAGTTTTTGTTTTGTTTTCTATAAGAAACGATGACAAGAACAACTCTTTGGCCATTCAATCGGCTTTATCACACTAACTCACTCCAACAACAACCCTTCCCAGCGCTACTTTTTTTAAAAAAAAAGCGCACACAAACTTACAGGACAGGAAAACTCAAAACTGAAGAGAGAAAAAAAATTTCAAACCACTGCCGTCTCCATTTGCCTCTGTTCTGCGATTGTCACTGTGACTTTGTCATGATACATTGATACCATTCATCATGAATCCCTTTTCTTTTTCAAGATCCTCAAGTTGTTGCTGTTGGACTCGTGCTGTTCAAATTCTTGTTTCTTAGTTCTATCCTTGCCTTGGTCAATGTCAAAAAAAAGTAGAGTTGAGAGTCAGTCCAACTTGACGAGGGGGGATAGATAAAAGTGGTATTTTGTTCTTGGGATTCATTTTTTTTTTCTTCTTCATATTCTTCATTATTGGTTACACAAAAAGGGGATGCATTTCTTTCGGGATGATACCAATGATATACTTTTTCAAACTTTCTCAACAAACACAATTTTCTTCCATGTGCTACTTTTCCATTCGTCAATGTTATATAAAAAAGGTTATCGTGACAATTTTTGATCATTTGTATTTGTGTTTCTGTCCGGAAAAATGCTATCATTATAACGATTCGTCTATTGAAGATTTGATTACATGGTTGTATAGGAAGAAGAAGATACCTACAAGTTGAATACTTGATTTTATGTGACGGTGAAACGACCCGAAACTGGTGCCCTCGACGCCGCATCTTCCGCGGCCTTTGTGCCTTCTTCCAATAATCTTTCCAACTCAATTAACGCGGATTGAACAGAGATTTCCGTATCACCCTCGATGAGGATATACAGCTTTGGATCCTGCCCAGCCTGGGGAGTTTTTCCAGTAGCATAAAAGGAGCCCTTCGTAGTAATTGAGGTAGCGGTATTCTCGAGAATCTTGGCGACGTTTGTGCGGTTCGTGACGGCCCAACGAGCCTTTTGAGGGAAATCGTTGATTTCTAGGGTTGCGTGGAAAGCACCGGCATCGGGACCCTTGTTGTCGATGGGTTGGCCGGTACGTAGTTGACCTGCCTTGCCGAGACGGGAGTTAATGGCTGAGATGGCAGATGTAACACGGTCTAGAGGGTTCTTGCCGTTGCCGTTAGGGACGCCGCCGGAAGTCGCACCATTACCACCTACAGCGGTACCGTTAGTTTCGGCAGATTTACCATCTCCGGTAGAAGCGGCGGCAGCAGCTGCAGCCTTGGCGGCATCTCTAGATACGATTGCGGAGGCTGCGGAAGCCACGGAGATAACCTTCTCTTTCTTCTCCTTCTTCTCGTCGACAATGTCATCATCGTCGCCCTCGGCCTTGTGAGTTTTGCGTTCACGCATGCGTGCAGCTTCACGTTCCTGGTCAAGTCGTGAGAGACCCTTACCACCAAAGCCAGACGTATCCTTGGCCTTGCCAGCCTTGACCTTTTCGCGGTGAGCCTTGCGCATTTCACCGAGACGTTCGGGTACAGGTTGGCCGCTAATCTCTAAAGCCTTGGCAATGGCTGCGGCGCAGTTTTCTTGATCTTCGGTCACAAATGTGACAGCTGTTCCGGTCTTGCCGGCACGGCCAGTACGACCTGCACGGTGGACATAGTCTTCCAAGTGGTTAGGTGCGTCGTAGTTGATGACGAGCTTGAGCTGCTTAACATCGAGGCCACGGGCGGCGATGGAGGTGGCGATCAAGATTGGCACAACACCCTTCTTGAAATCTGAGATGGTTGAGTCACGATCAACTTGATCCTTGCCACCGTGGATAGACATACACGGGTAGCCCTTGACCATCAGCTCCTTGAGCAAGTCATCAGCCTTTTCTTGGCGCTCGACAAAGATAAGCGTACGGGCATCTTCGTCTTCCTCGTACAGTTCACCCAGAAGCTCCAGGACACGCACAAATTTAGACTTATCGTTATGAATCTCCACGATCTGAGTAATTTCAGGTGCTACTACACTCTGTCCACCGACCTTGATCTCAACGGGCTCTTTGAGAACCTTCTTTGTCAACGAGTCGATGAGGCGTGGCATGGTAGCAGAGAAGAGGATGGTTTGTCTGTCAGGTCGCATGTTGGAGAAGATTTTCATGACTTGTGGCTCGAAACCCATATCGAACATACGATCAGCTTCGTCCAGAACAACATACGTTACGCGGCGGATGTTAGTGACTCTACCTTGGTTAGCAGCAAGGAGATCAATCATGCGGCCCGGCGTGCATACCACGATTTCAGCACCACGGCGAAGTTCGGCAATCTGCTCCGAGATTGGAGCACCACCATATGCACAGACAGATCGCAAATTCATTGATTTTAAAAATGCTTTACAGTCTCGGTGAATCTGCACAGCCAGCTCTCGAGTAGGGGTCATGATCAAACCAATGGGGCCGTCGTTGTCCTTGAGAGGTTGCTGATCCTTGATATGACGGAACATAGGAAGCAGGAAAGCCAAAGTCTTGCCGGAACCTGTCTTGGCCACACCAACAACATCGCGGCCAGACATGATGACAGGAAGTGCCTGCATTTGGATAGGCGTAGGTTTCTGGAAGCCAAGTGACTCGATTGTATCAAGTGTTTGACGGGAAAGACCACACTGCGCCCATTTTTGTACAGGCTTCGGTACATTCTTGCCGCTAACCTTGATACCATCGAGCTCTAGTCGTAGATCGTTAGTCTCGGCCTCGGTGAGAAGACTAAGGTCAACTGGCTCAACCCAAAAGTTCTTACGCACAGGGACAATATCCAATTTGCTGTAATCGACAGTGGGGATGTCCTTGGTCTTTTTGCGCCGAACTTGCGCGGCACTCTTATCAACTTGAATTTCGTTATATGTAGCTTCGTCGTCACTGAAGTAAGCCTCCGGCTCTTGAGCGCTCTTGGAGTGGAAGGACTTTTGGACAGCGGGCTTTTCATTTGCCAGATCGGCCATGAAGGCGTCCAGCGGATCAATTTCCACTTCATCTACCTCCATCTTCCCAGAAGCTACAGGGGCCGAGTCTATAGCCATGGCATCAGACTTCTCTTGCATACGTTTTTCGTGGGCTGCACGGGCAGCCGCAATAGCTTCCTCTTCGTTGTCGTTGAGAGCTTCTCCGTCATCTTCATCTTCATCTTGATCAACATATGGTGTATCATCGGCTTCTAAGGGCAGAGAAGGCAGTTTGGTGAGCTTTCGTTTGGATGTATCTTCCTCGTCCAAATCGATCTTGCGTTTTGCAAGGCCCTTTGCGTCTTGCGTCTTGCCGAACCCAAAGCCGCTCAGACCTCTGTTGGCAGGCAACACAGAAGGCTTTACTTGAGGCTTCAGTCCAGCACCAGCGGTAGGCATAGCAAGTGGCGTAGCCTTCTTTCCAAAGCCGAATGCTGTAGCAGTGGAGGTCGTCGATGCCGACTTCTTAGCAATAGCCTTCGGGTCAAACTTGCCAGCATATGCAGGTGTAGTAGGGGTTTGAGCAGGTGACTGTGCTGCCTCGCTTAATGATAGAGCAGCTGAAGGCGATCGAGCAGACTTACTGTCCATCTCAGCTAGGATCATATGCGCTGGCGTTTTCGCACCTTCGGCCGCCTCTTTAGATTGTTCCTTCTTCTTTTTCCAAGCTTCCAGTCGTGTCAATCTTTCAGCTTTCTTTTCCGCTTCTGATTGCGCAGCGGGGGGCGCCGAGCTCTTAGCCTATCGAGTTGATTAATCAAAGATTCATTGAAATCTCATGCGTTTTTTTAAGCACAAGGGAAGATAGTTGAGCTGAGAACTTACCTCGGGGGCTGCAGACCCTACGCGGGAAGGATTGCTTGCGGATGCTGGATCATTTTTGCGGCGGTTGCGGGAGTCGTCTCTACGGCGGTCTCTATCGTCTCGGTTTCTTCGGGGCGATCTATCCCGATCGCGGTCTCGGTCACGGTCTCTGTCTCTGCCGCTGTCGATAGCTCGATCACGGGTACTTTGGCGGTCGCGCGAATTGCGGCGGTCTCGTCTATCGCGGTCTCGGTCTCGGTCTCGGTCTCGGCGGCTGCCGCTGCGGTAATGGTCGTCTGCTCTTCTATCCGCGGAGTGTTCTCGTCTACGGTTGTCGTCACGGCGGCTATCTCGGCTATCTCTGTCTCGGTAGCGACGCTAGATTTGTCAAGATATCAGGTTAGTTCTATGCCTTATCGGCATGTGAATCGTTATCACTCAAAACATGATCGTATTAGGTGATACACTTACATCTACCGGACTACGGGTGCGCGAACGCCGGCGTTGGCCACGATTGTTGCGACGATCGTCATCTTTACGGTATCTTCCTGGAGATGGTGAGCGCGAGTCTCTAAGTCGAGCCATGATCTATCTCTCAATTTCTTTGGCAATCTTGGGCAAATGGCAGATTGCTAAGCAATATTTCGAGATTGTGGACAGAACTCGACGGCGAGAGAAGAGAGCTTGGTAGACACCGTACTTTTGATTGAACAGATGCAACAGTATTATTAGTGAAGCAACTTCAGCTGCTTATAACCTGGATTCTCGATATAACGGCGATGCTGGTCAGCGGAGCTTTAGCTTAAAGGCGGGATTGTTGATAATAGCTTGCTCAAATGAGTAACAATGCACGTACTTAGATTGCGTGGCATAGAAAAAAAGTTGAAGGATGACATACAAGGCTGAGAACCTGCGGCCCTCCCATTTCAGCGTATTGCCGAAAGTAGATTATATTTGTTTAGCCGACATTCTACCGTGCAAGGCTGAAGCCCAACATCACCAACAGCCAGAACACCATGACATCATTTAAGCTATTCCCTCAGTCTTGAGCTACTATCTGCATGTATACTGGTCCATGAAAAGCATATCAATCATGCCACTTGTTCAATATGACAGCAGTGATGAAGAAGATGTCTCTCTACCTCCCTCCGTAAGTGCTCCATGCTCACAAACATAGGCTTGTGAAACTAACATCAGATAGAATGAGGATATTGCAAAAGTAAATGTTGTACAATCCGAACTAACAGAAGAAGCCTTAAAACCTAGGCTAATAAGTATACTATTCTTGTGAAAAACTATCATCCCAGTTCAATTTCTAATCATTCTGTAGTTCCAATTGTGTCCAATGATGCGCAGCAAAATCCAGTACCTGTGCCGAGTGCTGACATCGCAAGCGGTCCTGTGATGGGACCTACAATGCCCCCTCAAGATTCAACGGACTTCATGCTTCCAGAACCGGAAGGGGAATTGCCACCAGAGCCGTCATACGACGAACTGCGTGAGTTGTTACGCGGGGCAACGCTTCCTTCAATCCCTATGCTAGACTTCGGCGCATCTCCTCCCGGCTCACCATCTGAGCGTGTCACTACGATTCTTGAAAAGCTATATCGGCTCAAGCGAAACGATGCGCATTTCAATCTCAAAATGCAAGAATCTAGTAGTCTAGCAAACCCTGGAATCACATCTCAACTACTGGGCTATACCGGTATCCAGCTTCAAGATCAGTACGATACTACCTTACCAAAAGACCTTTGGAACTTGACTGCTGCTCCAGAGTGGGCATATATCCATACGCTTCACAAGTATGCCACACAGAAACCTCGTCTGGCAGGTCAACAACCTACTTTTGTACCTGCAGCAGAAGCGGTCAAGTATATTCAAGAGCCTCAAATCCCGGGTGGTTTAGCCAAACGACAGAAACGAAAAGCTGAGCCATAGGCGAAATTTTGTATTTGAAAGACATTACATATAAGCTTTATATGCCGCTGAGTCGTTGAGACATTAAGGCTTGTATTATCTACATAGTATCTTCATTGTACTATGTGTCATAGTGAGAGGTTTACACACAGCACTTGAGGCTATGCCATGACGTGCCTTCACTCTTACTAATAAAAAGAGCACGCTTTATTCATATTCAAAACTTATAAAAGAAATTTCTATAGTGATCATATGGCTTAGACGTGCCGCTATTAATCATGGTCATGACCTCATACAATTAAATGACTAAACACGCTAGTGATAATCTCCAAATCTATTAGATTACGATTACGATGCTGAGCTCATAATTTCAAGTCTCCAATACATCGACCTGTATAACAAATCCACGTAGTAGCCGATGCATAGCTACTCCAACTTCAATATATTTACCCTAACCCTATTTTATCCAGATTAGGAAGTTTGAAACCCTCAAAAAGTGTTAGCTAATGCAAAGTTTGTATATTTATGGGCTAATTTATTAGCTAAACACCACGAAACACAACGCGATTAGATTATGATTGCACATGACCATCATTTCGTAAAACATATTGAGCTTAGAATAAGATTAGTTGTGTCTTAGGTACAATCAATTAGACCCTAGTATGCTTCTATCTTGATGCAAATCCTATTGAGCTAGTGTTGTAAGCATTCGCTAATCTTTCCTTGAAGTACTCGTCTTGGGCTGATGATAGATAATCAAGTTGATGATGGAAGAAGAAATATACAGTAATTATTATTTTTATTTTGAATTTCTGGTTTCTGTGGCCCAGAGACGTGACAAAACATCATTAAGAAAAAGAAAATCGTAAACCAGGGAATATAAAAAAAAGAACCAGGAGCGAATGAGATCTCAAATAGCCCTGCTATTATCCAACGCCACCCATCTAGCGCCGACATATTAAAAAAAAAATGAAAGAAGAAATGAAGCAGAAGATGAAAGTACATTGGATCACCCAAGTATCACTACAGTCCCCGACCCAAATGTAGGCACGATAGAGAAGAAATAGATCGCCACCTAACTCTCGACTCTCTTTTACGAGGAAGTGGAGTTGCTGGCGCTGCAGGTGATGGTAGTGTTGAGAGCAGTCTCAAGAGCACTGCCAACATCGATGCTGATGGGCAGGCTAGCAGCAGCCAGAGCACTGCTGAAGTAGGTGATGTTCTGGTCGTTGTTGACGACAGACGTGCCAACCAGGGTGAAGGGCATGGTGCCATTCTCGCAGTAAGGCTCCTTGAGGATAGCACTGACGATGGCAGACTGGTTGATGTTGGCATAGATGGGATAGTCATTGTTTCCGGGCTTCAAGACCAGGTTGTCAATGTAGACATTGCCGACATTGGAGCCGTTGAAGTAGTTGGCGAAGGTGGTGTTGCCCTGTAAAGGAGAAGTATGTTAGTGCCATGTATCAAGCTATAATGTGATGAATATGCGGGTGAACTTACGATATCCAGAGTTAGGATGGTAGGGTTGGGGATAGTGGTTTGGGCATTGAAGTTGTTCGTGGCAGACAGGTCAATGGATGCGTTAGAGACGGCGAGACCGGCGAAGGAGTTGAAGCCCTTGAGGGTTACGACCTTGTTGAAGTTCATGCCGTACTTGCGGTACAGACCACTGAGCTTGAGCTTAGGGTGACCCTTGACACGCATCTGAATCTCATCAGAACCCAGAAGGTAAGCGTTGAAGATAGTCATGGCCTCGATAGAGGCGATCTCGACAGTCTGAGTGATGGTAGTCGACGTGTTCTTGGAAGACTTGCTCTTAGGGAAAGTGATAGAGCCGAATGAGACGTTGGAAGAGGCCACAGATAGCTCAGCCTCAAAGGGGAAGATAGTAGCGTGAATGCTACCGGGGGTGCTGATCTGCGAGTCGACGCTCAAAGTGAACGAACCGGAGCCGGTATTAGACATGTCAATACGGCTGATGGTCAGAGTAGACTTGTTGACACGGTGCTGCATCATCTTGGGAATAGCAACACAGATGATCAGGGTAGGCACCAGCACGATGATCAGGACGGCAATGATAGCATGAATCCACCAGAACTTCTTGAAATGACGAGCAATTTTCTGCTTAATGGTGAGGGGAGCAGCATTGAGGGTCTGCTGGACGCCACCCTCAGGCTTGTCGGTAGAAGAAGGGCGAGACATTATAGAGCGTAGTGTGTGTATAGGTATGGTGGTATGACAATGTGAAACCAGAAAAAAGACACGAATATCGTGATCCTGTAGAAATATCCGACTCAGTAAGACTTGTCTAATGGCACAAGACAGCAGTAGACCCAGGACAAAGACCGACTACCAGAAGTGGGCGATCATTTATACATAACGATGTCTTTTTTCTCCAAGCAGAGATCCAGTCAGAGCTTGCTGGTCTGAAGACGTGAGGATATGTGCACACCCCACCCCCTACCTAGTAGACATTGCTTGCCACTAACTAATGGATTAGCAGACGAAGAAAGACGAATCCTTCTTGGGCTGATATTTTTTTCGGAACTCTGCTAGAGCATCTTCGCCTGTCACGCCGCTAATAGACAGGGCAAACTGCTTGCTTGGTTTACCAGCTTGGCACTACGGTCAGTTTCTGGGATACCAGTTTAAAATGTTTGGTTTTGGCACCATACATATACATATGTATGTATATACACATTAAATGGCAAAAGGCACTTATAACTAGCTGGGCGTGCTACATATATGATTATATCTGTCCTAATCTTACGGTAGAGGGTGTGGTGGATACATCAACTTTAGTAGACTATCCTGAAGGCGTTGTTAGACACAATGCTAAAGGATGGCTAGGTCAGATGAGCATTGGACATGAACTACGAACGCTACAATAGCTAAACTGGAAAGAGAAAAGATATAAGGAAATTTTAAAGCAAATATGAAGGCTGGAGTTGTGAAAACTCTGAGCGTTCCAGACCTCAAAAAATGCAAGTGCCCCTTCCGCGGTGTTATGCTGTTTCCTGTTTTAGGTCGTCTCCAAATTCATGGTGCTGATTAGATTTAGTGTGGCAGGCCTTGATAACAAGAAGATGACATTTCATGAAAGAGATTCACCGCTGTATATGTAGTGTACTTTGCCGTACTTTTGGTCGACAATCCGCATATCACTTTCTGCAATCACTTATTTATTTTTTATTTATAAGCATTTGAGTTGTTATCGCCTATTGATACATATTATCTTTTATTTTCTTGTCCACTTTTGAGCAAGACTGATAAGCCCTTTCCATGATGGCATACGAGACCAGCTCATGTCACACCAGTAGCAGTTGCCCACAAAAAAGCTCTGCAACTCCCGCACAAACAAAAAAAAAAAAAAGGAAAGAACCGACGGTTCACNNAAAAAAAAAAAAAAAAAAAGGAAAGAACCGACGGTTCACAATGATACCTGGCGGTGAAAATTTTATAGCAAATTTGTCATAGAGAAAAAGAGCTCTGGACGCTGTGCTACTATTGCGTCTTGGCCCAATGCAAATGGTTCAAACTTGTGGATAGGCCATGCCATCAACGTAGTAAAATTGTACAATGAGCCCAAGGTTGTCTGGTGCGCTCTTTCCCTTTTGGTCGGTTGGCTAGCCAATCAGCACTCGCATGGTTTTTGTTACCCCAGACTTGGCATCCACCCGAAAGTTCCACTTTAATTTTTTAGTAGTAAGAGCGAAAATCCTGTTTGGGTGTGACTGCCGGCTCGGGTTCCTCGCTGGAAGCCGTCTCTTTCTCTTCTTGTATAATTTTTATGATATTGCCATGGCTAAAACATGCTTATATATTATATATGAACAGCTCTTTTTCTTCATTTGGAAGGTGACCCGAAGCAAATTGTGCCGGGGCCAGCCTTGAAGCCTTCCCAACGATTTGTTTCGAAAGTCTTGTCTTGTTTCTTTTATGACTACTGATATGACAATTTATATATTTGCTTTAGGAAGGAAAACATACGGTTTACCATCTGAATCCACTTCACGAATATCTGACGCTCCATCTCATATAGTTGTAGCGGAAGTTTTATCGCGAGGACGCCTCTTCAAGATATCACTGCAAATCTGTGGTCGGTCAGCCTTCCGAGCCAACAATATTATACATAAGCGAGAGATTAGTTCTGCAACAATGCCAAATAGATATCAGTTGCTCATGGTCCTCTTGGCCTAGGTAACTTCGGGCCGTTGGCGAGTCATCCTGGTTCAGTCACATTTGCAATCTCATGCAGTATCTGAAATTGCTGATTAGCCAGCAGTGTTTGTATCCAATTTTCCGTTCTGTGCGGAGAAGGTTTCGTTCCAAGACTGCTTGGTTACCAGCTACCTTTGAATTTGGAGTATCTATCAGTTCTCCCCTTGAGCTACTCCAAGGCTAGCACACATCCATCTTATGATGACAACACAAAAACTCACTAGGCTTGTACATAGATTGTAGTTATTTGGGGGCTATAGAAGCCCTCTTCTTGCATCTACTACCGTAACCGAGGTGTGATTCCCGGTAATACATTATGTAGAATATAAAATAGACGCTGTTCTTGCATCTGATAAGGCCATCCGAGGGTACGGTAGTCGTCTCTTGAGATATTGTCTATAAAGAAAATGTACGTATTCAAACGACTCCAAGGCACCAGATCCAACATTTGGCTTTGTATGACGTTATCATTGGCGATCATGTACATGTAGATATCGTTGTTGTATCGATGTAGATCGCAGGCAAACTATTGATTTCCCACCCAGAATCTGAAATAGAAGCCTTCTCGTCTCCTTTTTGGGTACTTCTCGTCATTCATCTCCGGGCTTCCTACGGGCTACATTCAAATCGCACCAATTTTTCCATTCTTGGCCTGCTCGGTTCCGTTTAGTCAAAGCTATGTATCGCTCTTCGTGCTGATAGCCCAGATTCCGCACCCTGTAAGCCTAAAACTATTTGTGTTAGTTTAAAGATTGGCAGCATCGTCGTGTATCGACGCGTGGCCAAGCGGTCCGCATTATTCATGGAAATTAAACGAACAGGCAGATCTGTTTAGTAAAGGTTGGGCGTGCGAACACACGTAGATTTCATCGTCTTGATGATATAAGATCTGTAATGTATATATGTACATATGTATATCTTGCATTTAGACGCCATATCTGAGCGACATTTATTTTCATACCGAACAGTGCGAGCTAGACTGTCAGAAATTTCTAGTCAAGAAGTCTATGGCATTTTGGCTTAGACTTTGGTTCTAAGGCGCCTGTCAAAGTCTGACTGCATAAGGTTTCTGTTTTCTGCAACTTATCCTTTAACTTTACGAGTCAATTTTATCAATTTGCGAAGCGTATATATAAACAGAAATAACACACGCGATAATATCAGTGCCCCTATATTCGACATTACATTTAAAGCGCCGTCATACATTGTCGTTGGCATTCGGCCGACTGAGCCTATGATATAGACGCCATATCACATATTTCTTAGTGAAAGGATAAATATAACAAAGAGATTTTATTTTCTTCCCTCCACTTCCCTGTATCCCCAACAGAATCCAGCCGGCATCTATTGCTGGTCCAATTCTCAACGAACTTAGCAATTGAACAGGCTCTATCCATCCATTGAAACCTGAATATCCGCCAACATCTCCACTTCTAATGCGTCTAAGGACGCCTTTCCTGGCACATATAAGCCCCTATTGGGAAGTCAGCGCCGAGAATTGCTCCGGCATACTAGTAGGGAACTGCCAAGACCGTTTTAGAATGGCTCCAATGTGTGCGACTCAAACTCTCAACGACACTCAACAAAGAATTAGCCTGGATGTCTCGTAGCCTCGTATTGAAGAGGAGCGTATAATCTGTATTAAGAAGAGAATATCGTTGCAATATCAAAGTGATTTTTTTTCTACTGAAAACTTAATACGCACCCCCTTATGGGGGTGCATAATAAATTGCTTTTCTTTGAGGCCTCAGGTAGCCATCGAATGAAATAGATAGCCTGTTGTAACAGCTCGCTTTGGATTGGACGGACGATAGACATATGGTCCATAGTTCTGTGGAACCTTTTACATGTAGTTCTCAACTCCAAGCGTCGACATCGCGATTTTGGTTCAGGATGTTCATCTAAACTATATCATGGCAGCATCAACCATGAAACTTGCGTTGTTGGTACAAGCACAGACTTTAATGAATTTCAGCCATCTTTATAGGCGGCAGTGACAGTACCAACACTTGGGACTGCTTACAGTGTATCATCCTAGCAGGCCATGCTCTGTTCGACATCGTAAACATATATATGCATCTCTGATACTAGAATAATGAACGCATGCAGTCAGAATAACCTTATTTATGTTTGACACCTATTTTACATCGCTAAGCCCCTCTACCATTGTTCATGCAACAGGGTCGTTCAGAAAGAAAAGACCGCGTCAATCTCCCCCAACGAACTGGCGTCTGGAACTGGAGAACCCATCACATAGTGCGCCCGCCTATTCGAAACACCATACCGGACTAGTAATCGACAGCGCAAGAGCCTCAACGCCCTGCGACTGAGTCTATTTAGCCTACAGACGCGGGGTAGATCGGTAAGTTTATCTGTCTTGGGCCTGACGGCTCTTGTAAAAGTGCTACACGCCTCTCCAAGGATGCAATTACAATGTTCGGTAGACATCCGAGAAGGAAGTAAGCTGAATAGCTTCGGTCTGGTTCGTCTCTGTCGAGCAGATATTGCCTTTGGAGGGAAGAAGCGCTGTCAAATCATGGTTGGCATGCACATCTATTGCTCCGGATTGACGAACGGAAACGGAGGAGCGGGATAATTTACTCGAGATCTCGTCCAACTCTTGGCACCTCCATTGTTTCTATGTCTTCAAAGCTATTATATATTAGTCCTCTATTTGACAATATCAGATATATGTTGTCCTACGTATACTACGAACAATACCCAATACCTACCCAAGGAAATATTGATAACTCTAATTCCACAATTACTTGTAATTCAAGTATACCATTGCATATCGAGCCAGTCATAGTAAGCAGGATATGTAATAAAATATCGAGACGGTCGAGGTCATCTTCTAATGACCTTTGGGAATGGTTATGTTGTAACGAAATTGTACAAAGCAACAACATCAATATGTATAGAGAAGCATTGCTCTTCACATTTCTCTAACTACTCATTGTCAGTAAAGACAACGATAAGAGCCATCATGTCAACTCAATTAATTCATTGCGTGTCGTCCCTGAAACTATATATATTTTACTAGAGCTGAAATATTGAGATTTTATGCTTTTGTTGGGGTCATATAATGCGGAGTCGTCCATCTATACGTCTTTGTTGGTCGGTGAGGTAAGCCAAGGGTTTCGGTGTCAATAGTATATATATACCATTTTAATTCACTTTAGGAAAACTCGTAGTCGTTTTGTTACTCTTGGTCCGTCATATAGTAAAGATATAACATCATTCATATTCTAATTGGTTTAGTATCGCATATATACAGCTTCAAGAGTTTTGTGTACTTATATAGTATATATGTATGTAAAAGCTATAGTTTGTATATCCCAGCAGAACTCCTAGCTTAGTAGTTGTATTGGAACCCATTTACTCATGATATAATACGAGCATAGTACATGTACAAGGCATTTTTCTATACCTATGCAAGTTTACTTTCGCTAAACAGTGATATATCACGTATGTACCCTTTTAGTCTAGTTAACCCTATTGTCGCCCTACGTATGTATCACGTGAAGTCCTTGCTGTAACCCTGATGGTCACCAATGTCGAATTCAAAACCTAGGCAATCGACTGGAACATGACGTCTTTGATCGTATAGTTTTTCACGTATAAACGAAAACGATTCTTCAATTCTAATTGAACTCATGTAAATAATCTTGTACATGGAGAGGTATTTATTTCCATGAAACTGGATGTAGCCGGATTTACCATGATGAAAGTTATGCCGACGGATCGGGGATAAAACTCACCGCCTAATTTTTCTGCCGCTTTAAATATGATCGCCACATCCACTTTGAGTTTAAGTCTCATAACATCATGAGGTGAGTGTGAGCCATTTGCTTTTGGCCACTTCTATATCACGACATCACCCGACCAGTTCATATCTGGAATCTTTCTGTTCGGTTAAATATACTTATAAGTCATACGAAACCTTTGTTATAACATCTTAGAGCAAACGAAACACCCTTTGTATATAGTTATGCATCCATCTCTTGCACTGGGAAGACGACAAGCGGCTCGGGCATGTGCCCGCTCACTTGCAAAACCGACAATACAGTCTCCGAGTAAAGGCGCGACGAGTCTTGATTCCTTTGCCTCGTCGCCTTCACTGAACAGCAGCATGCTACCGCAAGTTTCCGTCTTGAGAGGCCAGTGTCGTCAACTGCACCAAAGCGCAGTTTTCCGGCTCCCAGCAACATCAAGCCCTAGCTCTAGCGACGATAGCTCTTCACAGATACGAGACGCACCACAAACTCTCCTCACACACTACGACATATTTCCCGAGTCGCTACCAGACGGGCCGCCACCGAAGGGTCATTTCCCGATCAACGTGAAGGTTCTCCGGCGGGAGTTTTTACGTTTGCAGGCACGGGCTCATCCAGATCTACACCCAGCCAAGAACAAAGACCGGGCGCAAGCCATGTCTGCGCTGATTAACGAGGCATTCAAGACACTTTCAAACCCACTGTTGCGTGCACAGTATCTCTTGGGACTACGAGGGATTAATCCGGCCGAGGATGAGCGCGCACGAGTTGATGATCCGATGCTTTTGATGACAGTGATGGAGGCTCATGAGGTTATACAAGAGGCATCGGTGGAGGATGAGATGAATCATCTAAAGGAAGAAAACGAGGAGCGTATAAGAGAGAGTGAGGAAGTCTTGGAACATGCCTTCAAAGAAGACGATGTGCAGAAAGCAGTTGAGGAATCAGTAAGGCTACGGTATTGGGTCAATATCCGGGACTCCATTCAAAATTGGGAGCCTGGAAAACCTGTAAGCCTTCAGCATTAAGTCAACAAATATCTCGGAGAGCCATAAAATAAACAAATGTACCATATTCACACATAGATAAATTAAAATGCACGCCATCAGATTGCTGCCTCTCCATATCATAATGTCGTACTATTTGTGGTGGAAGCACCAACACACGTCATTGGTAGCTTCATATTTCAGCCTGTTAACAGTAGAAAAGTGGGCCCATGGGAGCTCTTATAAAACCCCACTATAGAATAAGCTCAGCTATAAATCCCAACAGCACCATCTAATATTCTATTACAACCATGAGCATTACAAGATCATTTTAATCAAGATGAACATTTCTACCTCCAACCCAACCGGATCTGAGAGACAGCCATCAGAAGCTGTTCTAAAAGCCCTTGATGGACTCGGCGATCTCCCGGCCACGCGAGCCCCCGCGCTAACTGAGCTGATACCCAAGTTTTCCACGTATTCGCAGCCCGGTCACAGCATCGCCGATTGGTGCATATTAGCCGACCACATGCTAGACACGCCCTCTGGCGGCATCGTCGTAATCCGTGGTCTTCTCACCCTCTGGATCGCCGAGATCCGCAAGACCCAACAAACCGATTTAATCATCGCTGCTGGTCGACACATTCTAAACAAGCTAGACAACATGGCCGCCGCCAGCTCTGTTGTCGAGTTCAGTTCGCAGATACGCGAACTCGTTGCTTCGGGCTACGAAACTAGTGAAGAGTTTGCTCTCGCTGCAAGAACCCTTGCTGAGATACCCGTCGATGCGCCGACGCGCAGAATACAGCCCACGGAAACTGCTCGGGTCTGGATACGCATTGTGCGAAACTACCTCGAGGTTGACGATACGGTTCAGGCAGAAGGGTATATCGGAAGACTGATGCATATCATGCACGATGTTGATGACCCTTCTCTACAACTCCACTACTCCCTTTCGTCGGCTCGCGTCATGGATGCCGCAAGACGCTTTCCAGAAGCTGCCTTGCGATATATCGAGGTTTCCCTTTCTCCCCTGATCGGTGAAGATGAACGCCTTTGCACACTGGGCTATGCTATCCGCTGCGGCATCCTAGCCCCCGCCGGACCCGCACGCACTAGTCTTCTAGGCCGTCTATACCGCGATGAGCGAGTACGCCAGCTAGACGAGTTCAGCATGCTAGAGAAAATGTTTCTGGAACACTTTATTGCTCCCGAGGATGCGGATGCGTTTGCAAAGTCCCTGCGGCCACACCAACTTGCCCTGACAGCTGACGGAACTACCGTTCTAGCGAAGGCCATCATGGAACATAATCTCCTCAGCACTTCACGCTTATACGCTAATATTAGCCTCGATGCTCTCGGCGAGCTACTTCATCTCAGCCCGGAACTGGCTGAGTTAACAACAGCGCAAATGATTGGACAAAAACGTCTCATCGGAAGCATCAACCAAATCGAACGTCTAGTAGTTTTCGAGAAGGCCGAGGCTGTGGTATACAAGGAAAAAGAGTCGGATAATGCTGTCATCTCTCACAATAATACGGGTCGGGCTACCGTAAGAAACAAGAGACATATCAAACAATGGGATTCAAATATCCAAGGCTTGTCAGAGGAAATTGAGAGTATCACAGATGCTCTACAACAAAAGTTTCCGGTACGTATCGACGCACATCTAGCATAAAACCTTTACGGAAATGAACCTTTTGGACATGCAATGAACCATATATATAACTAACACGTTACTTTTAGACATTTGTCGCTAGGAACTTGGCGGTTTAATGAGTTATGATGTGTCGTGGCTGCACCAGACACTAGGTTCAATATAACATAATGACTTGACTTCTATGTATGATTGTACTCTTTTATTTTTCTTCGCCTCTTCCCACCGCTGTCATAGTTGCTTTTTTTTTTCTTGTTTTCTTTTGGCGTTATTGTTTACCTCGATGTTAGGTGGGTTAAGTAGCAAGTGAAGAGAAATATTGTATCTGTCCATTCATTCCAGATCATGTTTTAGAGTTGCATACTATAATTACAATGTCAACTATAACCAAAAGATGTTATTTGAAAACAGGAATCTACAATGTGATGGCCTATATCTTTCGGTACATATTGGATAGAGAGAACAGTCAAATACAAGACAAGAGGCTAGATTTGACATGTGACGTAGTTTTAAGGATGGAAATTAAAGGAAGGAAATAACAAATATTCGAGTATATAGAGTATATGATATAACATATTTTAAGTCCTTTAGTGCTATCAAGCTATTACTCAAGAAAGAGATATATATGATCGCTATCTGCTTCCATAGTAGATAAGATCTCATAGAGTGAACAATCTAAGCCGAGATACAAGACAAAATTACATAATAACACAGAAAAGATGATGCGTCCAAAGCAAGTGTAGTTTCCAATAGATTCTACACATGAGGGTTGAGATATCAGCCATCGTCGGGCATCATCAATCGATGCTGTTAGATGCGAACCGAGTTATATATGAGAAAAAAGAAAAGAAAAATCAAATATAGAATATGAATATAGAAGAAAAAGAAACTAATCATCATGAATAGAAAATAAGGGGTATTTGAGAACCGAGCGAACCGTGATAGGAAAAGATAGATAAGAAGGCCAAAGAGATGAAGAACAGGAAACAAAATGAGATCATGAGAGGTTGTTTTCGCCAAAAGACGTGATAGGCATTGCGCATATATTTTTAAGAAGGTATTTGGGCGTTGTTGTTTTTTTGGAATTTGGTACACGTGATGGGTTGATATCGAAGATGTTCGGTTCACCTTCTATGTATTGTGATGTACGAGTCGGATCGTCTCGTTGTTTCGCTATTGTCTTCATCAGCGACTGCCACGTCCCAGCTTCGTTTCGCCAAACGCTTTGAGCGACGCACCGGTCCAACGCCGGAAATTTGGCTGTGGCTGATATGATTGTTACTGCCATGCCGGCTGTGGTTACGGCCATGGTGACCGTGGTGTTGATGGCTGTGGTGGTGGCTGAGGCCGGTACCGCTAACGGTAGGTCGGGTTGGTGATGAGTCTAGATAGAGACCATTTCGTGACGGTACATTGGGAATGAATGAAGAGACGGTCGACGTAAGCGAGTATGTTGGGCTGGCGGAGCCGTTGGATGAAGTGTCGCCTGTTGAAGTTGCTGAGTACGATTCACGTGATGATCGGGATGGGTTCCGCTCGGAGAGTAATGATGGGGGTGGTGAAGAGGTCGGCATAGAGATAGTTCCAGAATCGCCGGGTTTGCGGGTGTTAATATCATTTGCCGGGACTGAAGCCGTCGAACGTACTGAAGTCTTGCGCGATGCCGAAGCTGACGTTGTTGTGCTACTATCGAGTAATGAGGAACGGATAAGGTCTCGGTCACGCGCTTGTGGGTCGCAGGGCTGCATGCCTCTGATAATTGAGATTATTTCAGCTGCAATATGGCCGCCCATCCAATCGTAGCCATCTTCGGTCAAGTTTCCGGTGGCAGTCCAATAGAGTTTGCGGCTTTGGTCGTCTAGACTGTGATATGGAATCTTGTTGTGCAGATCAAAAGCAAAGCTTAAATTATTTGAATGATTAGTATTGATCTGGTGTACGACCCGACTAGGTAATTAAGCTGTACTTACTACCCTGGCTCGCTGTGCTGCATGATATATTCATTCAAGTTTTCTCGTTGTTGTAGTTGTGAAGGTGTGCTGTACTGTGTTTCCGGCACGGTGAGGGCGAGAACCTTCTGGCCTCTGGACAATGCGATTGCCCACGTTTGCTGCAGATGCTTGTAGATTTCCTCGGCTGAAGATCCGTTTGTGATGTCGCTGTGAGATAAGATAATTATTAGTTGTGTGCCGTTTGAGCTGAGATGAGCTAGTATTAGAATGCAGGTTAAACATACTCAGTGCCACCTAATACAATAGTCCAGTCGTAAGTAGCGTCCGTCCCTGTGAAAGTAATATGTTAGCCTTTTGATCTGGTAGTTGCACTGAAGGATCTTGTGCTGAGATCAAGCCTTATAATCAGCTATATGCGACTGTGCTGAATAGTCTGCACTGCTGCTACGCTGGAAGAACAGCGTTGGCGGGGAGCTGCCCGAGGGATCGATGACAACCCACAGCAAGCGTTTAGCCGTGAAAGAGAAGCCAGCAAAAAAAAAAAGGAAAGGCGGAGGGGTGAAGTACTAACATCTTAATGACATGCGGCTATGGAACGAGCCTGTGATTACCGGATCGTCGACATGGCCGTCAGTATCGACGCTCACATCGTACCGAGGAAACTCGTCACCCAGCATTAGGTACAGGTTGCCGCTGTATGGGTGAGTGCCGCAACCATCATGATCCTGGAACCAACCCAAAGTCAAAGAGTCGCCGAGACACAATACACGAAGCGATTTTACAGTAAATCTCGGAAACAGTGTCATGTCCTGACGCCGTGGCGCCATATCGTGTAGAGTGGTAAACATGATTGTTGAATATTGCCCGTCTAACAAAGGTAGTAGGGTGCAGGGTTACTAGACGTTGTGCAGTAGAGTATGTATGCAATTTGGGACAGACCACTGTTGTTGATGCAGATCACACTGCGAGACAACAAGGAATGCGTGAAGCAAAGATCAAAAGAATATAAGAAAGACGATGTGTGTTGCCGTCGATCTTCTCAATATGAGGTCGTCGAAAGTTGTTATTGGTTTTGCTATGACAGCCAAGAGGGGATGGGTAGATCGGAGGGGCCCAAACGTCGAACGACGACAAGCGAGAACAGAAATAGCAGGGCCTGTTGCGTTCTAGATGCTAATATTGACTGAGCCGTGCTGAATGACTGACCTAAGTCGTAGCAATGTTTATATCCAATGGCTTAGTGTCTCGGGTTTTGGAATTATAATTTAGGCCTATAACTGTCGATACAAAAATAACTGGTTTTACTGAACAACCACAAATGAAAATCGATGCCACCAGAAAATTAATTCTGCGACGGTTTCGCCTTCCTAGATTGATTGCAGTGGATAGGGTTGATGCGGCGGATGTCAATGCAGCCAAGAAGGCGGCTTGAATGGCCGAAACAGAAAGAGGGAGAGAGAGAGAGAGAGAGAGAGAGAGAGAGAGAGACCGGTGGTGCTGTAAAGGCGAGCAGGCAACGATCTCTCCCTGGTCAAGATAGCAAACAAGAGATTATCGGTTCAGCAAGATATCGTATCCTGCAGTTTTACTTCGCCGGTCAATGGTGATGCCCTTGGTGATGTAGTGAGAAAGGGCGGCTGTAGCGTCTGTAGATGCGATAAATGAAACAAAAGCCAAGATTGCTAGCTCCTCGGTAATGTGTAAAGCACTTAATGTGTAGTATAATTTGATATCGTGGTAGCTCCAGTGTTGTCGTTTCTCAATCTATGTTCGTATTGACTAAGAAGCTGAGAGTTGATTCTAGTGGTTCCGGGCGAGGATGGATGGTGGAGACACAAGCCTGAGGCTCTGGTAGGGACTATCAAGAAGTCGATTACGATATTCTGATGAGGGTAGAAGGAGGGTACAACAAGTAGAGGGGGGGAATGAATAGAGGAAAGGAATGGCGACGGACGAGTAGAGGAGGAAAGGGAAAGAAGAAGATGAGTGTGGGAAGGGATGGGTTTGTGTCGAGATTTAGGCTACCTGGCAGGCAAACAGGCAAGAGACAGCAGGTGTTTAGTTTAGTTGGCTAGCCGGCTGTGTGATTTCTGTCAGACCAAGTTAGTCAAAATTCACAAAAGGGCACTAATGGACACGAAAGTCAGGCCAGAGTAGTGTGAAAGAGAAAAGGAAAGTTCGTAAGAGGGCGTTTATCAAATAGGGTCTGCTTTGAGGGTATAGAGCAAGATAGAAGGCACACCAACAGGCCAAGTCAGACAGGATTTGATATATTACACAGCGTAAACAGCTCCCATGATCTTGGTTGTCTATCTGTTTTTCAAGAGATGTGGGATGCACTGAAGAGGACGGGGTGTTTCTGTAAGAAATACGTACCTACGTAATGCGTGTGCGTAGTATATTGGGGTGAAAGTATAGTATAGTTGTATGTATATCTTACGGAACAGAATGATGGAGGATATACATAAAAGAAAAGCCAATAGACTAAGTTTGAGTAGTTCCCGACAGTCTGGAAAGTAGAAACATACAGACAAATGGCGGACAGGCGGCGATCGGGAAAGAAATCACAAGAAGAGCCAGGTTGTTCAGGAGAGGAATAGTAGAGAGAGCGGTTCTCAAAATCAAGGAATCAGGGAATTGCAAGGCGAGACCAGCGATCGCAGATGCAGTGACTGGAAGGAGGCGATACAGCTTAATTCTTAACTGGATGCGCTAGTGGCAGCTTCTGGACTAGGTTTGCGGACACTAGATTCCCAGTTTCAGTGATCTCGAGGTCCTTCTCTACAAGATGGGCGAACACCAATCGCTACTAGAAGTCTAGAAGCTGAAGGGTTGTAGAACAGCTAGTTCGTTTGTTAACAGAAATCAGAGCTAGTATAGTGACCACGCGGGCTGGAACCAGCTATGAAGAGGTGGGATCGATTCCTTCTATTTCTGTGGACTGGAGCAAAACTAGGATTATGGGTGAAAGCTATAGGCAAGGGATTTTAATATGTACGATTTGCTGTTTGATGTTGTAGCGACTGTAGTTGTAAATGTATGTGGACAATGTATGTCAAACACCTAGTCATCGGGCGAGTTATCCAGCGAAGAAGAAAGGGTGGCGCTGAATAAAAAAAAGTCAAGAAAAAAAAAGACGATCAAGGATGATCAGAGGAGAAAACAACACATTCAAATGGTCTCTGGATGCTGACCGTCCTATTCGATGAAGAAGATTGTCCTGAGATCTGGTGCCGGAAAAAAGACACCAGGGCCTGTCTAGTTCTTGGTTATTTTGGCTCCCTCTGACCCAGGCATGTACATATACAGATAGTTAGCAAGAAAGAACAGAGAAAGAAAGAGAGCGCCTTCACATCTGCTTGTAGACCTTGCTCACATTGTTGCCCTACCTTGTCGTTCACCAGCTTTTGTTGCCGAGTATTGGTTTTGCTATACGGAGATGATGATTACCGGCCGTCAAAAGAATAATAATATCTCGAGGACATGTGCTATCGGATTCTACGGGCTTCTGTATATCTACGATAGTGTTTTGTTTGGGTTTTGTTATCTATTCTCGCTCTTTCCCACATGACTGTTGACACTGATTTAGATCATGCTTGGTTAGGGAAGTGCACATGTATCAATATGGGCAACCTTCTTCTGCACGTAAACTGCAACTGCAACTGCGACTAACTACCACAAAAGAAAGGGAGACAACAACGCCCACCCAGCGAACGGTCTGGACCGGGTCCACTTTTCGTATGGTTTACTAGGCACTGATAATGATAAGGCTGGTACGCCACCCAGGGGATCGACCTGTCTTGTTCCTGTTTGTACTGGTCCACGAGGTTTCTATAGGCCCGGGCACCCGTGAGTCCAGACCGGGCTATTTAGCGTTGTATTGACACAAAGTCAGACCCTACCCTGAAGTTGTAGCAACTTGTGTTCTGGACTCTGGCCAGAGGCTGTAGGCTTTTTTTTTTTTAGTAGGGTATACATAACAGTTTTGTGCACATGTTCATACATGCATAAAAGAGCACATGTATATATATATATAAATATATATATATACAGTGTGAAGAGTGATATTTTACTTCTATCATTTCTGCTGGCCTGCTCACTCCCTTCAGCATATCAAAAGATGAACGAATGCATACTGTGGGAAGGAGAATTCCCGTCTAGAGAGGATACTGATTCAAACTCCAGTAATGCTATCTACATATTAGCCGGACATTTCAACCACCTCATCACATCATTCAATCCATGCCCTATATGTCACATGCTCCCATTCATCAATTTGCAATATATTGGATGGACAGTCTTCCGCTTTCCGCTCGGATAAAGATATGTATCGTGAGACTAGCCGGTGTTCATCCATTTGGCTTGATTTGAGGTTCCCCAGACTTCTGGAATCTTCGCCGCTGCGAGCTAAGTCAATGAAACCCTTCCCCCGGGAAAAAAAAAAAAAAAAAAAAAAAAAAGGTCTTGCACTTGATTTACTTTCAACTATTATCGTCGACTAGAGAGGAACAATGAAAAATAAAGATCGATCATTGTGGGCTGCACGAAATCCACTCGCTGCAGATCTCGTGTTTACAATTTAGAACGCCCGCCTAGCGTAGCTTAGCACGAAAAGCTGCTATGTTTGGATACTTTGGTTGGGAAGGGTTCTACGTCTTTTTGATGCACGGCGGAGTTGGATTTGGGATACCAGAAAAAATATAAAGTATAGATAAATCGCAAAGAGAGCAGGTGAACAGGAACTAGAAGCAAGAAACGGTGAAAACACGCATATATCCATGCAGCTACATACCTGATAGAATGGATTGCTTTGGCCAAGCCAAAATATATCAGCCAGCCTGCGCCAAGAACCTAGAAGACGCCTTCCAGCCAGCCAGCCAACAGGCGTTGCATATTCACTAGATAGCTAGAGGTCCATATACCTTGTCGGGCCATTACTGGTGCGGAATTAGACCATCAGGAGATCAGATTGGAACACCGCACACAAATAGTAGCACATAGCAACGTAGCACGACGGCACATGGATATAAGAAAAGAGTGAGGCAGTGTAGTATATATATAATTAAAAATAAAATAAAAAAGAGCAGAAGAAGGTGGTTAGAGAAGAAGAAACCCTATCGGAGTTGGTTCCATTGTTCGTATGAGAACAACTGCACATGTACATGTAGTAGATATAGTTAGTTGTAACTGCTGTTAGTTTACTGCCCTTTTGTCAAACAGGGATTTCTCAGGCTCACACCGCCCTAAGGCTTTCTTTCCTCATAAATTGAAAGCTTCACTTACTGACGAGTGACTCGATTATTTCCTGAATAAGCAGTTTCACGTCCATATATACACTCTACACAAGGTCGAGTTAGGTATTGCCATTTGATGATGAAAAAGACAGATATATATAAAATTGTGGAATAATACTAGTCTTACCTTTTGTGACGAACTGTTACAGTCAGTCGTATTCTAGCGGTGTCGAGTAATAAAAAAATAAAGAATGGGACGCACCATTACCCAATGTATCAGACAATTGCCGCCTCTTACCGTCTTAGGCCCAAAGGAAAATAAAGAAGCTCTGTTTAAGGGAGTCTTTGGGCTATCAAGCATAGAAGATGCTTATTTCATGACTATGATTAATAAGAACAAAAGCAGGATAAAGCAAGATTCTGGAACTTGAAATGGCTTCTCACTAGCCTCTGTAGACGTTAGAGTTTGAAGGCAATTAGTGCAACGAGTCTGTTGCCGAGGTTGGTATGTAGTGGCAATCGTAATCGAGATTTTATCGAGGGTTTAGGGTTTAGGCTAGACTAGCCACTGTATTTCATTGTTTTTTATACTCGTTATAAGGCATTTACAGAAGGTCGAATCAGTCTTTAAGTAACAAGTGGCAAATAAACTCGAACAAGAAAAAGAAGCATCTAGTACTTTAATATTCGCTTATGATATCTTGAATGAGCGTTTTCTATTCTTGTGATGCAGTCAAGCCCCCATCACAACATTAGTCTCGCCACACACAGTACAAGAACGCTATTGCAAGCGCAATAAGAAGCTCCGGCGCCGCCTAATCTGAACTCGAAATCTGAACCCCACCGATCGAACCGACCGTTCTAGATCCAATGATTTGCAGTTTTTTCTCTTTTGTAGTGTTGCCCTTGGGTAAAAGCCCACAAAGGCTCTTTTTTTTTTTCAATTTTTTTTTTTTTCACGCACAACTAATGTCCGCCATCATTATTTTGTTTTCATGTCTGTTCGTCTGCTGACGAACATTACACATTGTAGGATTTGTTGACTTTACGTTGTTTGCAATTACTACCGCCTGTCTTCTTGTCGTGGTTGAATATGTACTAGAGTCATTGTGACGCTTATGTGTCATCCATGCTACCTTGTACTTACCTATATAACGGTCCATCTAGATGCCTAGATCTCATGTCATTTACCTATGACTTGTGCTGCCATCATTATATAGATACACATAGTTTAGTACCACTAAATGTAGTGTGGTATTAATTTAGCCTGTACATTTTGCTACCATGGCCATTAATGCTACACACTGAACTTTTGTACATTATGTATCTATAACAACTAGTTCCGAGTTTATCTGTGACGAGGCGTAGCAATATAGCCATCAAAAGTAATATGCTCCACAGCCTTAGTTGCACTTATCGCCCTTATATTACCCACTAGCGCCACGGCAAAGAACTTACATCCATACATTAAACAAGAGAAAAGAACAAGCAAAAAAAGAAAACCTCCAAGACGGATTCAAGCGTTCGTCTCTCCTCCACCTTTCATGGTCTAGCCCGCGACACCATCTGGGCTGCCAGTCGGATACTCTCTCCCAAACAAGCAAGGAAACACGGCATTAAACAATCTCGAAGGCCGCGAGATAGTATGCTAATACAAATGTAGCATGCCAACAGGCGAAGAATTCGTTCATCCAGTCGCACAAGATGATCAACATAACATGATGTTAGTCAGTCCAACAGAAGCTGCACGTAGTTGTTGCAGGACCGGAAACAAGGTTCAGTGATGAGTGGGATGCTATTTTTTTCTTCTCTCTCTTTCTACCAATCGTGGCAGACGTTGAGTGAGACCTGACCTCTTAGTGGGTAGTGTCATCATCGGCTCCTCCTAACCCCGGCGCTGGCTGTTCTAGGCCCTCCATTCATCTTGCATTCCTCATGTAGCTTCTGGCTCCCTTTGAACCAGCACCTGAGTCGGTCTTTGTCTTTGTACATACGATAGAAGGGTATTTTGAAATTCCTGACTTAACTCCACTGCGTACAAAGGCAAAGCATATCTTGATCTATTTTCTTTTGCTGAACTGTTAGCTATGCTATACTGAACGATTTAACAACATTTCCCGCTTTTCCTGCCGTGATATCTGGGACGGTCCCAAAACGAATAGGAAAAAAAAAAGGCGCTTAGTAGAAGGTGCTAGTATAGCTGTGTTTGTCTTGGTCTTATTCCCTGTTAAATCCGTAGACTGTAAGAAGGAAGAGAAAAGTACGTGCGAGCTTTCATGTCTCATGTCCATTTCAGGCGATCCCGCTCTTTTCTACCTGAAATAACGCTCAAATACACAAGTATACACAAGTATATACAGTGCAAATCCCGGCCGAACCTTTTGTGGTCTAATAGGCGAACGAGACATTTTTTAGTCTGGATCTCGGTGATGGTAATGTACTCACGATGTACTATGGCACTGAATGCCAGAAGGTATGGTACTCACAGTTACAAGCTCTGATATTCCTTTTGTATTGCCTTGTCCCTTAAGCCCGCCCATTGCTACTTAATAGTGGCATGCCGGAGCCGAAGAGAGGAAATGCAAAAATTGTGAAAGGGATACTTATGTAATGTGTTGGCTAGAGAAACCGATGTGGAAGCAATGCGGGGATATCAACAACTGAACAGCTATACATCATATTATGTGGTCCATATGTATACAAATAGAGCCCGGCTACTTGTTTTTAAGCTCATAGGCCATAATCTTCCTAGAACAAGCTGTCCAGGCGAGGCAAGAATTACTACAGAAAACGCTCAAAAGCGATGATAAAGGTTGCCAAGCTGAATAGAAGGCTGCCTATCAAATAATTGTCGATCCAATATAGATCCTAGTACACTTACAGCCTCAAATGTTCCCGCGATTGGCGAAGCAAATTCAAAGGCAGAGAACAGGCAACTTGAGCCCCGGAAGCAGAGCTTATGGTCCTTATAATATGACCTCGACAACATCATTTGGGATACTAGGACAGGCGGATGTCATAAAACGTCAAGATGCATGCCTTACATAATTGTAGTAGCAATCCTAATCCACAGACATCGAATGATACTAATTATGATAGAACCAGTATTTTTTCTGGCCCTATTAGATCGCGATATCTAGATGTACTCATTGCGGAAACGTTCCCTTTGTCTCTGACTCTCCTTTCCCGTCTAAGCTATAGTCCGATTCTAATCTCAGCCGCGCTAGGAACAAAGCTCTCAAACATCCACGAAAATTGAAGCTCTCAAATTCTGTATACCTGTCATCACCGCCTTGCCCTTAGCCTAGGATTAGAGACACACTAACTATAAGCATATAGCCGGCGAGTATCCAGATCCTCAGCCGGGAACACGACCGCCACCGCCTATCATATCATAACGAAATACGAGGACATGATGGGAGAACAGAAAGTGAGAGCAAATTCAGTCATAATAATACCGTTTGATTATCCAAAGTCTGTATAGAGGATGCTCAACTACCACTCACAGTGCAACGTATCTGCATATGATGGTGTGAAAAAAAGAAGGAAAGCCTCCCTCTTAGCCCCATAAGCCCCATATCGGCACCAAATATGCTCCTTTGCGGCATCGTCATGATCAATGACCCAACCGGTAATGAGATGCGCTACTTATTAGCACCAATGGCGGAGAGCCCCTCATCGATTTAGTTTATATATGTCTGACTACTAGTAGTTTGACAGCTGAAGATCTGGCCAGACGACAGTATGACGCCATGTATATCTATAAGTACTGTATATCTGTATACATATGTATATGTATATCACATCGATGGGTCTACACGAGACCACCAAGTGAGGATTCTACTGTGACAAAGTAGCAACATGTCCTCCAAGTGCATGTGATATAGCAATATAACCCTTGCCCATACCCACAATACCAGCTGCAGCATATTGTGAGCTATTGTTAATATGCAAATGTATGTGTTGCATCAATCATGCACAACGGTCCCTTCTCAACTATCTCCGATCCGTGTCTACTCACAGTCCCGAATCTATATCACCCGAGCTGCTCTTCTATACTGCCACAAAAACATGGGTTGTGCTTATTTACTTTGAATTACTTTGGACCCCCATCCATTCCCTCTCTTGCGAAACTCCTCTGATGCGCACAGTAACGTCGTAACAAACCGACCTTGGGATACGATCTAGCCCACTCAGGGTAACTTTCTACTGCAACCTCACCTCGCTAAACCCGAATACACACACAAGGCAAAAAAGAAGACAAGTACATACAAAAACTAGTTATAGTCATTAGAAAATGTATTAGACGGTAGCTCAGTGTGGATTGCTCACTTTGTTGATTTGTACTTCACACTTGTTTTTGCATATGTAGCAAGCATCGACATCCATGCCCTTCTCTATATCTATTTACATATAATCATCCATTGCTAACCTTCCTGGATACCTATGTGATATACATTGCATACAGATATATGCACATTGGCCCCCCCATTCTACACTTACCATTTAATGGCTGTAAAGATGGGTATAAAAGACGGCTACTAAACAGAAAGATACCCGTACGATTCATCCTATATCAAGGGCTCGTCAAGGGACCTCGTTGATAAAGTGTTGAGTAATGTTAGAGAGATCAAAGGAATGTCTTCGATGGTGCACGTCATTTATAAGCTGAAAAGGGATATTAATAAGTACAAATAACTCGATCTGTATTGTATTGTAAATGTATACATACATAATATGCAGTTATGTGTAAGGGTAACCAAAATATGTACATACGATATAGCCTTTCTCCCCCACGCAAAGAAAAGGTTGAACACATGACATTCAAGACCCACGTATCACAATGACAGTCACGATAACTGCACTTTGCCAGCGATGGCTTGTATCTAGAATTACCTCAAAAGACAAGTTATTTCTCTCTTTCGGTTCCAAAGTTAGCTATGAACTGGAAGAATTGAAAAACAAAAACAAAGAGGCGATATTGAACACCACCTCCCCCCCCCCTGCTACCCAAGTAACACACAAGGTACAAAAAAGGCTGTTTATCATTATGCCTATATTGTCTCATGTCCCCTCTTAGTTTTCTCATCATATCGCAATAAAGAACAACTGGCTGACTAAGTCTGGAAAAGCCAACAAAAGATAGGAATAGTCAATAAATAACAAAAGCTTACCTCTGTTTCCACTCGTAGCCAAAAAGTAAAAACGCCTCTTTCTTTTTCAGTCATCTGTTTGGGAAACCTTACCTTTTTTGATTTTGGTTTTTGTAATAGATTACAAAATAAGCAACGGTATACTACGGACATGTAAGAAAACACAATTTGCTATATATGATTTATTCGTGGTAGGTTATAATAGCGGTCAAGTAGAATGTGAGAGGGGGGGGGGGGGGGG